>CM061134.1:144409608-144693862 GCA_030789695.1 Scilla litardierei
TCTCTATTCTATTTTCCTATTACTAAGACACGAATGCTACTCGGTGTGAGACCCTACAGCCTGACCTTACTACAGGTTGGGGCTCGGAACCCCTAGATGACGGTCACTACGAGCAGTAGCTGTCGTCCCTGTTTCAGAATCATCATAACGTGATCGACCCTTTGACAAAAGCATCATTGGGTTTACATTGGTTGTGTTAGTGATGAACTCCGTTAGCTATAGTCCCTTCGTCAAAACTGTGTTCCTGTTGGCCTATGGTATGGTTTGTCAACCCTATTAGACAACATTGATCAGTATACGGCGGTCTTTGTTGTATATACGTTGTACTTCTTACAACGTACCCCGGCCGAGGATTAACACAAAGATCGTACTGAGCCTGTAACACTAACTTCCCTTTAACGGAAGTGACGAATCCCATCTTAGTCATCTACTCACCTCGAGAGCTTCAGGTGCAACTCAACCTAAGATCTTTCAGTAGGCCTATCCTCGAAGCTAGATCATAGGTCTACGCTACACCGTTCACTCACAGGTTTGTACAAATGACTTCAGGTCTTATGGACCGGCTAACTTATCATCACCCTAAAGTTATTAAAGACAGTTCAGTTAAAGTCAACTATTTAATAACTCTAATTTGGTCGTTCAGTGAACTCATTCTCCAATGAGCACCTGTGTCTTGTCTCCAACTTCACCAAGTCGAATGACTTTGAGGTCATCATTACCCTAAGGTAAGACTAAGACACAATGGTCTATCCGATGTGTCGATATCCAGTTCTCGACACATCTATGACCACGAACCGTTTAAGACTTACGTTTCTATTCGGTCACTTACTTACTCATAATCGAGATCTCATCTAGATACGTAAGGACCTAACTATAAGTCTATGGATATTATCTAAGTACTAGTCATAACCCGTGCCCTAAGGGCACGGTTCATTTACAATATTCCCCCTCAAAAACTTGGATCCCCTAAAATTTAAACGAATAACAATAATTAAAACACATTGTTAGTTCCGCCAAAATTTAGTTCAACAATAATTGAAGCATAGTAATTGTTATTCGGTTCATCAAAATTTTTAGTTCACCCAAAATTTAGTTTTAGTTCCCTAGAGAATTTAGTTACCCAACAATTTTAATGCTCCCAAAATTTTGTTCTCTCCAGATTTTGTTCCCCCAAACTACAAAAGACGATATAAAACATACAACACAAATTCTCTCATATAAACAGAACCAAACAACAGCTTAAGCATAAGCATAAATAAAATTTCAAGCAATAAAAGGAAAAAAAAGATAAACACTCATAAATGCCAAGGTCTATAATAATTAGCCCAATCCATGTCTAAAAATTTATTTCATCAAAATTAATCAAGGTTTTTTTTCTACTCAGCATGAAAAAAACATCGAAATTTAATTGATCCCTTTCAATGGAAGGGCACACTTAACATATTAATATAAGAAAATCTTTGTGACATAACAGTAATAATGAAAAATTCATGAAAATAAACTCAATTTCTTAAACAAAATTTTAAAGCAAAAAGGTTTAAATCCTAATCGTCGTCCTTATCAGAAGACATTTCAATTCTACTGATTCCACTCGGGGCGACCGTGGCCAATTAAAACAGCCACTGCAATTCATGTACTACCTTGGCTGTTGCTTCATCACAACCCTAACCCCAGTCACTTAAGCCACAGGCACCAGCTTCCCCTTTGTCGAATCAAACCCTGACAGGATCCCCGGCTTTTTCATCGTCTCCACCTCATCCGGATCCACATCGATGGGCTCCATGCCGACCCCAAACAGCCTAGCAAACAGAACACTGATTTTCTCTAAATAAACAAAAGATGTAAATAAAATAAAATTTACATTTGTTGGAATCGTTTGAGTCCATTGAACATAGTAGAAGATTCCTTTGAGCCTAGTAGAAGATTCCCTTAGAATAAAAGAAACAAAAAATTAAGAAAAATTCCAAAATCCCCAAAATAAATATATAAATCAACTGTTAGAGTTTTTAGATCATCAATGAAAAATAAGGCCCACTTGAGAAACCACATACTTCTTCCCTTCTTCGCTTCCACCAATTCTGATTTTTTGGTTAATAGCCCATCAATGAAAAATTAGCTATATATAAGAAACCAAATACTTTGTTTACTTACTTTTCGATCATGAATCAATATTATGTGATCTTCTCTACCTTTTTCCTTGCAATTTGATACAAAATTGAGTTTATGCATGCTCGCAGCAACATCAAAACAAATCAACCCAGCACAGAACTTGCAAATTACCTATAATGTGAGTTGATCTCAGGGGCTGAAGAGACAGTTGGAACTTGTGCAACCTATATGATTCATGATCAAACAGTAATGTTTAGATAAATAATAAAGAACACCAGTAATAGATCATGCATTAATGAATATATCCTTGCTCTTGAAATAAATTAAGAATTAGATGGAGAAGATAGCATGCATCTAGGAAAAATAGCAGCATCTAAACAGTGTGATGGAGAAATATTATATGCATAATGAAAGAACAAAACGTTCGAGGGGTCATACCCTTCCAAATAGCCTATTTAATTAATTAAATTAATTTAATCTATGGTTAACCGCGATAATCCAAGTATCAGTTCTAACTATAATTTACCCAAGCAAGGTCTTGAAAATATGCTCTAAATCATTTTCAAGAGTAATCCAATAGTTTAAATCGGAAATTTTTTATGCGCAAGGGTAATTCATCCAAGCAAGGTCAACAAAGAAATTCTGATGTATGACCTCCTCTCATGTTCACTGAACCAAGGCCTTCTCTCATGTTCTGAGTAGATATATATGCTATATACACCGACACCTGATCATTGAAATTACACGACTCTTTAACAAACAGTAAAAAAATCAAATCTCTACACACATAGTTTGCTAATAGTCAAATTAACCAACGACATAAATGCTTAACTCTAAAGATGCTCACCTGTAAAGATGCTCATCTGATTTAATGGAAGAGAGACCAAAGGCATTTGAAGACAAAAGGCATGCAAAAAGAGGGAAAAACTATAATCTTACAAAAGATAAGAATGTTCTCATAAAACAGGTAAGCAATAGAAACCTTAAAACATTTAGAAAAAAAGATGTTTCCTTTTTCTATCTTCCCTTTCTTTTACTTTCCCTGATCAAAAGCACATTCAAAAATGAAATATAGATCATATGAAAGAAAGACATGAACAAAGATGTCAACATACCCAAAACATCTCGGACAACTATGGCTACATAAATCAACCCAATAGGTTTTTTTGGTGCGGATCTATATATATAACATAAGCATATAAGCAAAAAAAGAAATTAATAACCAAAGAAATAAAAATAAAATAATAGAGGAAGATGTTGATGCAGAAATCTAAAGATGCTCATCTGAACCCCAGCCTTGGCAAGAATGTGGATAACTGGTATTTGATCAAATCTGATACCCTAAAGCAATGAAGGAAGATTATGTTAACATTTTTTGTGTGTATGTATAAATTTTAACTTATGAACCACAATAAAGTTCAAAAAATAGAATAAAAATACAACATGGATTCATTAAATCCATATAGAAGTTCTCATATTTTAGTAGATTTTTTCTTAGAATAGCCAATGCTCTCCAATAAACAAACATGCCCAAAATATAAGAAATCAATATGCCAATGGTGACAGAGAGCTGGAAAGAAAAATGCCATTCAACGGTGAATCCATTGTCAACAAAAAAATCTTACCAGAAATATTGTGAATCATAAACTAACTTGTTCCATTGTAGCACGGCCTCCTCTCATAGTCTGAGGAGATATCTCTGCTAAATAACCATGCATCTGATCATAGTCAAAAAAATCACATCTCAATATTAATAAAAGGTTATGATTATTTTTCCTAGTTATAATTAATAACATTTGACAATGAATTATATTTGGAATGAGATAAATTATATCTTCTATCCCAATATCACATAATTGAGTTGTAAAAGAAAATCATTTTTCCATATTTCTCAATCGACCAACCAAATTTAGGCAAATTCAAACTCGACAACAACTAAATTAAGATGAACTCACCTTCATATATAGACATCATTGGGCCAAGGAACATGACGATGAAGTATCACATGTTCTCTTCCGAGGGCGAAGCACTGATTCCAGAAGAAAACCATAGAAACATATAAAGATAACATGAAGAATGTGGGAGTGATCAAAGTCATATCAAGTTACTGGTAATAGAAGTTGTATAATCCATACAAAGAATATCTACCCAATTATAGAAGAAATGTCTAATGCAATTGTTGTTACTGGCTTTGGCATTTCTTTGACATATTCAAACTACATCTCTATACCAGCACCTCTCAGCAGATGGAGGTAGGCATTGGATGCCTGTAAATTAGGACAGATCAACACGAACTTTAGGATGAAGTAAATATATTAAAAAATATTGGAAAGATAATAATTTCAACTGATGAATAAAAAAGACAACCTAATGTTTTTCACGCTTCCATTATATGTTGTTATAAGCCAGTTAACATACACATAGGCTAAACATCTTATGCCCACTTAGGCGTTAAAGCTGATGTGAAGAGAATTAGGTCAATGAGAATTATGTTTTTTTCTATAAGTTCATGCAATATAAGTGAGACAGTCTAATGCAAATCTTGTAGACAGAACATGGCTATGTGCTTTATTTCACAAAACAGTGATGTGAAAAAGAGTCAGAGAATTAAAGAGGGGTTATTAAAGAGAGTCCTGAAATTTAACCCAAGAAAAACCCAAAAAATTTTGATTATTTTTCCTTATTATGATTAATAACATTTGACAATGAATTATATTTGGTATGAGATAAATTATATCTTCTATCCCAATATCACATAATTGAGTTGTAAAAGAAACCCTTTTTTCTATTTCTCAACCGATCACCCACATTTAGGCAAATTTAAACTCGACAACAACTGAATTAAGATGAAATCACCTTCATATGGAAACTGCGTTGAGCCAAGGATTTTGACAATGATGTATCACACGTTCTCTCCTGAGGGCGAAGCACTGAATACCGGAGAAAAACATATAAACAGATAAAGATAAAATGAAGAATGTGGGAGTGCCCAAAGTCATATAACACTTACTGGTAAAATACGTTTTATAATCCATACAAAGAATATCTGCCGCATTAGAGAATAAATATCCAGTGCAATTGTTCTTGCTGGCTTTGGCTTTTCTTTGACATATTTCACAAAAGACATATTTCTTTGACAATTAGAAATAACCAGAGAAAACAAACAGCTTTCACAAAAGACTCACTTTCAAATTAAAACAACATCATTCTATAAGAAAGATCCAAATAGATAGAAACAACAATTTTTCCTATCGGATCTGTTATATATGTTTGGATCTTAAATATATAGGTTATTCTGCCAACAATCTTTCAACAATCTGCTATATTTGTATGGTGGGTACTCCGAACAACAATCTGTTATATTTATATGTTATTCTGCCAACAATCTTTCAACAATTTATTATATTCTGCCAGTTTATTCTGCCAACAATTATGTTATTTTGCCAACAATCAGTTGGCGGGATGTATGCATACATTATTGATGCAAAAATTTGACTGATATGCAAAAATGTAGTCAAAAATCAGTTTAGATAATAGACAACAATCAGGTTATTCTACTACTTGTTGCATCAAAAATTTTCTAAATAATCAATGTAGTTTCCATGCACCAAAAATTTTATTCCATCAATTAACTCTCACCAAAAATTTTATTCCATTAACAGGGTTAAATACATAGCATTGCGTGGATTGACATGATGCATAAATGAATAAAATAATTTGCATACAGACATACAATTTCAAACTTACAAAAATATCTGGCTTCTGTTTGCCCCATGTTTCGATCGTGAAAGAGAGGAATCAGAAAAGGGATATTTTAAGGGGAATAGAAAGGAAACTTACATAAATCGTTGCTGCAAATCGTTGCTTACAATTACCTCCAATTACCTCCAAAGAAAATCAAAAGTAAGTTTTGGCATAAACATTCTACATAACACATCCAGCATCATTAAGGGATCTGATTATGCAAGAATGACATGTTCTATCAAGGCTCCTTGCTTTGTCCTCACTTTCGAATAAAACCTAAAATATCACCATATTCGATTCAGCCAAAATCAAAAGTAAAATACATATAAATTTACTTTGCAGCCAAGAAAACTATCAAGCAAACTTATATGTATTTTTTGTTCTGTGCAATTCCACCTGAATTTTGTGGTAAATGATTACTTCAAACTAACCAGATAAATGTCATACCAAATTAAGCAAACTTTTCCTGGATAAACTATCCCTTAATGTATAGTTAGTTTAACAATTTTTTGTTCTGTGCAATTCAACCTGATTTTGTATGACATTTTTGAAGTAAACATATAAGTTTGCTTGCCAACCTTGTATCTATAAGTGGCTAAGTGTTGTCCACCAGTATGAATAAGAAATTCTTCTTCTTTGCAATTCCCCTTCTTCAACAGGTCCCATTATATTGGGCTACCTTCTGCTTAAAACAGTATTTAATGAAGCTGTCAATTTTCTTTGTGGAATTAAATGTGGCAGATTCGATAACCACCTCAAGCTTTTTGTGTCCAAAACTTGATAACTTTTGTTACATCTCTTTTAATATCTTTACCATTTTACTACCATTTTCCTCTTGATTTCTGCATTTTTGTTTGCTTTTGTTATGGATTACCACTTTTCTTCTTGCTGCACTCAATTATTTTTTTGTCTATTTATCATTGTAATAGTGCTATTCTTTAAGGGTTCATGGTTCTGTGTAGGGTAAAGTTTAGTTTAAATTTACTAAAAGGGGAGTTTCCATATACTGTGGATCTTTTTAGTGTCCTCTTGTTAATCTCACTCACTTTTTAATCATTTACGCATGCCTGTATGTTATAAGTTGCCACTGACAATCGTCTACTTGATAAATCTGCATTCTTGCAGCATCTTGCCATTGTATGGCTTTCGATGTTGAGGGCCATTGCTATACATGGAGCCGGAATGAGGTATGATCCGGCAATGAGTAATTTTATTTCTAGGTTTCATGGATAAACTTCCTGTAATGACATTTTTGAACAAAAAACTATCAAGCAACCCTGATAAATGTTTTATCAACCTAAACCTAACACTTATACTCATGTGGTAAATTATTATCTGTGTTCTATTGACACATAGTCTTTCTTAGGAAAACTATTAATCAATACGCATACGTTCCTATTTTTCAAGAAAACGCCACAAATATTCATACCCATAACTTTTCAATAGAAGGACAAAGCATCATATTGTTTGAATTAAGCTCGCATGATGGGTTTTTTAGTGATTTTACATAAAACACCAAGACAGGCCTAATGATTTCAAATAAAACAAAACCAAATAAGTTCCAGGATGCCACTTCAAGAACTAAAAAGATCAAAGCCTTGTATTTACATAGCCAGTTAACAACACTGAAAGCTAGCCATTCCTCCATGCTATGTCTGTCATTGAAATAGGGAAACAAATAAACTTCATGAATATTAATGGATGATTATAGTTACTGATATAATGTTGAAGTCCATATTAATGTATAATGCAATGGCAAGAGACAGCAGCCGGCAAAGTACTTGCTTGGCAAAAGTCCAACAGATTACTGTATGTATCAAACAAAGAGATCTTGAATTATTAGGCATCAAGCTATACTCTCAGTTAAATAACCAAATTGCAGACTTCATTTAGTAATGTCAGACAATATTTAGGAACAACAATGTCCTAATGAATTCATGCAGCAGACTCACTAATTGATATAAGCATGTCCACAAGCCATATTTTTCTGAAGTGTTGTAGTTAGATATGGAGAGATGATTCAAACCTATAACCCGCTTGCTTTTCATGAATATACACATAATGTGATCATTCAAATATAATCCAGGTGTCAACTTTGAGCGGCTCATATGCGGAGAAAAAATTTCAGACACCCGCCTGCAAAAACCAGTATGAATTTGTTGAAAAAAGGGCTGATAAAACATCCAGGTTCATAGATTTGTTATTGCCTTGAAAATAATTGAATTTTCTACATAATAAACACATCAAGAATCAAAGCAAGGGAACGAACTGACCTGGGATCGAAGAATGTGGGGGATCGAGAGAGAGAGAGAGAGAGAGAGAGAGAGAGAGAGAGAGAGAGAGAGTGAGAGAGAGGCAAGAGATGGAGAGGCAAGAGATGGAGATCGGGTTGAATTCCACAGAACAAAAAATTGTTAAATTAAATATACATAAATGTAATACAAACCTGAAATTATTCCAAGAGATGGTGATCTTAGGTTCTATACTGGGTCTTGGCTAGATCTCGTTTGGGGCTCGGTTGTGGGATATTTACATAGAACAAAAAATTTGAAAATGAAAGATCCCTGCAAATTGGGTCTCGGCTGTGACAGCTCTGCAGATGAAAGTTATGGGATGAAAGCTCCATAGCTGAAATGATCCATGGGCTCTGCTAGTCAGGATGAGAAGCCACACCAATAGCAATGCCACATAACCTCTCCATACTCCCTGCATTCTCTGCAAAAAAAAAGAACAAAAAAATTTGCGAGAAGGAGACGAACAAAAACACCCCATAACCCATTTGTTTCCCCCTTTAATTTCAAAGTATTTCAAATTTCAAAACTCCCACTGGTTTCCCCCTACTCTTTTACTCGAAAATTCAACCTCAAAAATTCAAAAGTTTCCCCATGAGAAAAATTCAAACACTCAAAAGTGTTCTTCGAGGAACAGAACATCTATTAGAGGAAAACTGTAAATTCGCCATGAGGCAAGATTTTTTGGGGATGAAGATCCATTTTAATCTATGGTTTCATTGGTTAAATACGTCTATAATAAGTATTATTGTAGCAAAACAATAATGACAGATAATTTTCCTCCTCATTTCCATTTTGTGGTAAATGTTGCAACAGATCAATTCAATTACATATATAGAAAAATACAATAACATTTGCATATGTGTTTCACAAACACCCGTGCACGGGGGGCGGATGGCATATTTGCATAAGCAAATCATATGGTTGAGTTCAACAATCGCCAGCTCACATTCAAATGCCAATGCAACCATACAAAGAAACATTATTTTTTCCACAATCAACAATTGAATTGTACAAATACACACATGACTAACCTCAGTTTAGGCTTGGTCTACATCAAGCATTTACATGCAATGTTTCTAGGCAAGCACAACTTGCTCAGCCTCGCCAGCCGACAAATCTCTGTGAACCAATACGAACCAACGACAGAGATTAATGAATACAACTTCTTGGAAATATAGTGCAGAATGAATTTCAGTTTTGTGCAAGTCTAAATTTGCACGTCTAAATATAATTCAAATGATGTTAGTTCTATCAATTATAATTCAAATTTATTGCAAGTCTAACTATAATGCACTATAATTCTGATAGAGTGGTAGCATAACAACCGGAAGTTACCATGATGAATGGAGATAGAGATAGATAGAATTTTGATGAATTTGAAAAGAAAAGATGTGTTTTGATGAATGATATCGATGCAACATACCCATAATATAGAGATAGAGAGAATTTTGATGAATGGATCTGAAAATAAGCAAAACAACCGGAAGTCACATGCTCTCCATCAATCCATTTATTGCAACATACCCATCAACAAAAAAACCAATCTTACTTGTATCTAACAAAGTTGGGACTTTGAAAATAAGCATTTGCATAATTTTCTGAAAAATTCCATTGCCCTAAAGTTTGGAAAAAGAGATGTAGGTACTTATTCTGGCGATTTGCATAGTAGAATTCGTGGGAAATGGTTGCAGGCGATTTAACTAAAAGCTGCAATTTTTAGTTCAAATGTTATATGTGAAGAAATTGACAATGAAGATCAATGAAGATCAATTTCAGGAACTTCATAGAAGCTGCAAGTTAACTTGATTTCAGGATCTTCTGACAATGAAGATCAATGAAGCTGAAATTCATAGAAGCTGAAATTTAACTTTTAGATGCCTACCGTGACCTGACAATAAAGCTTCAATTTAACTAAAAGCTTTTCAGCTATCATTGGCAATACCATTGAAAGGTTCAATTTAACTTTTAAATTGCAACTTGAATTTCTGCTGTCATTGGCAATACCATTGAAATTGCAACTTGAATTTCTGCTGTCATTGGCAATACCATTGAAATTGCAACTTGAATTTCAGCTTCTATGAAAATTGATCCTGTAAATTTAAGCTTTTAGTTAAATTTCAGCTCTTAGTTAAATTGACAATGAAGATCAATGAAGATCAATTTCTTCTGAACTCTCTCGAACTAAAATCAATGAAGATCAATGAAGATCCTGAGATGTTTTTTCCTGAAAAAATCAATGAAGATCCTCAGACACGAAAAAAACAGAAAATTCACATCGTATTGGTTAACATACCAGTTTATTAACATCGTATTTCTAACACCCTCAACTTTCTCTATAACAGTGACAAATAAAAGCCAAGGAAACACATCATTTGTGAAATCCCGCTCCTAACTCCAGTTAAATAAAAGCCAAGAATACATTTCTCTTTTTAGCCTTCCAAAGAGAGCAGCTGATGATGAAAAGAAAAGTAATCCTCGAGAGTGTTCTTCGAGGAACAGAACATCTATTAGAGAAAAATTGTAAATTCGCCATGAGGCAAGATTTTTTGGGGATGAAGATCCATTTTAATCTATGGTTTCATTGGTTAAATACGTCTATAATAAGTATTATTGTAGCAAATCAATAATGACAGATAATTTTCCTCCTCATTTCCATTTTGTGGTAAATGTTGCAACAGATCAATTCAATTACATATATGGAAAAATACAATAACTTATGCATATGTGTTTCACAAACACCCGCGCACGGGGGGCGGATGGCATATTTGCATAAGCAAATCATATGGTTGAGTTCAACAATCGCCAGCTCACATTCAATGCCAATGCAACCATACAAAGAAACATTCTTTGTAGAAATACACACATGGCTAACCTCAGTTTAGGCTTGGTCTACATCAAGCATTTACATGCAAAATTTCTAGGCAAGCACATTTTTTGAAAAAGAGTGAGCCTATATTGAGTAACATATAAAATTAACAAAGAACAAAAAAAGAAGCAAACCCTGTTCGAAAGAACGCCATCTCCATTTTCTCCCGCCTGACCTCGGAATAACACCCATCAAAGAACTTAAAAAAGGATCTTTGATCCATAATAAATCAAAACAAAAACCCACTTCACTTCAATCCCAAAACAAACAAACATCAAAATTCAACTTTTAAAAAATCAACTCACCACCAGAGCTGCGGGGAGAACGATTTTCTTGCCAGAGGGATGCCTCGCGTAAGCTGCAAGCAATTTTACGTTCCCATGAGGTCCACTTCAATTCAATTGCCAGAGGGATCCCTGTAGAAATATTAGGGCATGGTTTTCTTGCCAGAGGGAACGCCATAATTTTCTTGCCAGAAGGAAGATGGAGATGGAGATTGAAGGGAAGATGGGGAGGAGATTGAGAGGGATTTTGTTGCTTGAGCATATCCATGCATTTGTGAGAGAAGGAGAGAGGGGGGGGGGGAGAGAGAGTTCTGTGGCCGTTTCCCCAAATGCTTAGGCACAGAGCACGAAGAAATGTTTTGCTGTTGTGGGGTTTGGAGCGCAGTAAGAAATGTTTGGGCGGCTGAGTCTTCCCCCCATTGATTTCAAATGCAAATTTCAAATTTCAAAAGATCCCATCTAAAATATTTCCCCTCATCATATATGTTTGTCCTATTACATAACCCCAATTTATCATCTTCCAATTTCTCATTTCTCATTTTCAACATACAAAATATATTAACAAACATAATGTATTACTTATATCCAAATTCTCTTATCCATTTTCTCTTATCCATTTTCTCTTAACCAAAATCTCTTATACAACAACTCTTATCCAATAACCCATGATAACATCCATGTTTTATAATATAGATATTAATACGAACGATTTTATACTTAGGATAATATGTACCATAAACAGTATGAACAAGATGTATACTTTTGGATAAATTGCCTTATGGGCATATATTCTCCTACATCTTCCACTTGCACTTAGGCTATTTATATCGGTATCTCATACCGCTATAGCATATCAGTCACATTGACATTTATATGACAAACCTAAGAGTGGTTTTACTAACGAGTATCTACAACGAATTTTAATGGATTAATTAATACATCTCTTGATCACACAGGGTTGATCCTTTGGAAAAATGATCTGGATCAATTTTTCCTATCTTTGTATAGCTAACAATTAGCTTATACAATCTAGATGTAGGGTCTAACATTATAATCTATAAGTCAGTCTCAGCTCATTCCACTTTTCTTGTGTCAATATGTCAAGTACATACATGACACCCTGAGTCTCTATATATTCGATTAAATCAAAACAATTTTGATTCAATGTTTTATATAGATGATTTATAAGTAGGAAATCCTTTTTACTTAGTTCGAAAGACCGGAACTAAGTATACGAGCTAGCTCCCACTGACTTTGAGAATTACCTGGTTAAATACTTCAATATTATGTCTAAATCATATTTAGATTATATATACGAAGATATAACCATTTGATGAGTGCTTTAGATGGAATGTACTAGTGTCAGGTTCGGTTTGACGAGTGAGTCAAGTCAAGATCGGTTTAAGGAGTCTTGACATTGACTCGCTCAATCAAAACATCCTACACTGTACTTTTCCCTTAACCACATTTAATATTAACTCTTTAATAACTAAATGTAGTTTATCAAGAATTAATCTTAATATGCGTATAATTGTGATCGCACACAATTTATACGCCCCTGGAACATATACTTAACTACTGATTGACTATAACATTAAGTCAGCTCAAAAACAACATTTTCTGAAGCTTCACATCATCATCCGAGAATTTTCGCAATCATATCAGAAAACCACAATCACAGAAAATTTAAGCCAATCAAATTTCAACTTAACAGAAAACGCAATTTCCGAGACATTCATTAAAACAACGGATTCATTAAGATGAACCGTAATTTGTTTATCCAATAAACTTTGAGTGAGAACACTCAATCATTGTTTTCAACCTTTAAGAAATGATACATTTTATTTAACTAAAATTAGTATCATCTTCTTCTTGATCATGTATCTCGAAGTCGTTTAACGGCCCTAGCAGCAACAATTGCTCAGATTGCCGACCGTCCTCCGCACTTCTCCCAATCTCCGCTTCATATCAGCCACCTGTATACATTACACAGATGTCTTTAGTATCTCATACTATATGATTGGAAATAATTACATTTTATTGAATTGAATTTGTACCTGAGGTGGAGGCATCAGTATGCCCCTTCTTTTTCTCTGCAAGATAGATCTTACAGTTCCTCTTCCAGTGGCCAATCTTGTGGCAATGAAAGCACTCAGATTTCGATGGGGCCCCTTTAGTCTTTTTCTGCCCTTTCTTTGCCTTCGCAGGTTACGGGACCTGCCTCTTCTTACCCTTGCCTTTCGGCTGGTCGGAAGAAGCAGAGCCAACAACCAATGCAGTCGGCTTCTTCTCAATCTCCTCAAACTGCCTAAGCATATTGAGGAGACCAGGAAGATCCGTTTCAAGACTGTTCATTATGAAACCAGTGATGAAAGGCTTAAACTCAGGAGTTAAAGACTTCAGGATAATGTCCACGGACATCTCATTGTCCAGGACAAATCCTAACTGGGCGGCGTCCTCTACGTACCCGATCATCTTGATAACATGATCCTGTACAGGCCCTGCCTCCATCTTTGTGCCCCAGAGGTTGCTGGTGGCTTCGAATTTGGCAGCTCGAGATCGCTTGCCGTATAACTCTTGTGCATTGAGAAGCATACTTTGAACATCCATATGTTCATGCTTCCTCTACAGCTCATTACTCATCGAAGCCAGAGTAAGGCACCTGGCCTTCTCTGCATCCCTCTGGTACAGCTTATAGGCTTCCTTTTCTTCGAAGGTCGAATCTTCATCGGGCTTATCCGGAGCGTCCTCGAACAGTACGTATCCTATCCCGGCTAGGGAAAGGACCAACTTAATGTTCCTAAGCCAGTCTTTGTAGTTCGTTCCATCGAGCACGTTCTTCTCAACCATATATCTAAGACCCAAATCCATTCTGCATTTTATAGATACTTTAGTCAGTATTTGTTCGTAGTATAGTTTTAATGGTTTTAATAAAACTATATTCTCCTACTAAATTTATTAAAGTCATAAGAATAACTTTTGTGAGAGAGGGATCCGATTACCCTGAGTCTGACAACCTTGAGTGTGTCTCAACAAATTGTCCGACTCTGCAGTCGGTAGACGAACTCGTCGTCAATCATATTAAATATGATTCCCTATCGATTTTACCCCTGTCATTTGTGATCATGAGTGTGCTCAACCGGATCACAATGGCTAGCCTAGTCGGACCCTTGTTTTCGTGTCTAGCCTGACTTGCCCCGTCGCTCGGTGTATACACGACACGTTGGTTTGGGTCAGGTCTTAGACTACATTCTTGGTTAGACCTACGTCGATGCTCGAAAGATGAGACAACGATTTTAGTCAGGTCAAGATGTCAATCAAGAAATCGGTTTCTATAAGATTGCCATGTCACGGCTTGAGTGTAGCTCAACAACCATAACATGTTTCTTACAGTTGCCAACTCTTAAAACAAGGAGGGCTATGATTTATCTTGAACAAGATTATTATCATATTTGACTTAGGTATAGTCGATGGACTTTCACAGTCATGAATCGACTCCTTGCGGTCCAGCGGACGTGGCCAGGGAATTGACTAAGCCAGGACCATTTGTTACCCAGTCTAGCTAGGTTGGTCCAGCAAACTTAGCCAAGCACATTGACCGACATCATGATCCATTGAATGAGTTTTCATCAATTCTATGTTTGTCCAAATAACTAAATGGCTTTTAATTAAGAAAACTAGTTAATCCTTATCAACTAGTGGATCCTAAAATTCGAAATTTTATGGATTGGTTGAACAATTTTTATTAAGTCCTTATCAACTATAAGGTCTATTCGTTCAACGTGCTACCCCAATCTAATTTCTATTCGTTCAACGTGCTACCCCAATCTAATTAGGATTTTATAAAACAATTCAACATTTGTCTTTTATGAAAATCATCAATTAAACGATTTAATGAAATGATTTACAATCAAAGGGACTGCCCTAATCTGGTATTAGGTTTTGATGTTGTTTTTGTTTATAAAACATAGCATGTCACTAGTTAATTAAAATTTCATCTCATAAAATTTTAAACATTTAATCGCTAACCTAATAAGGTTCATGAATACATTATTCAATGTGTCCATTAAAATTGAAACAACTAATTTATCCGCACAAATAAAAGTTTCAACTAGTGACATATAACGAGTATTTGCAAGTTTAAAGTTATCTACATAATAAAAACATGCAAATCTAAAATTTAACAATTAAATTCGAAGAAAAAATTTTAAAGCTTCAAAACATTTATCACATAAAACTAGGTATAAAATTATCAAATAATTCTAAAACCTAGGCTTTAAAATTTTAATCAATTATTTCTAAAATTAAAATATTGCATAAATAATTTTAGAAACATATATGTAATTTAAAAGAAACTAATTTATCTTTCATCTCATGAAAATAAAGTATTTCTATAATTTACATATCCTCTAAAACAATTTTAAAACACTTTAAAACACTTTTAAAACCATTAGAAATTGTTTTAAAAGCTTTCAAATAAAGTTTTAAAATTTCTAATCTTTATGTAACTTAAGAAAAATTTAAATTCCAAAATTAAAATATTTCTTTGAAGTTACATAAACTTATGAAACTATTAAATGCTTGGTAAAATTATTATAAAGCATTTAAACATTCGAGATCCATTTAAAATTATCGCATAAAATAAATCGTCTCAAAGAAAAAAAATTCCGTGTTGTAAAAACAATTTTTAAAACACTAAACAATTTTAAACTAATTTAACATAAAGCTAAAATAGTTTGTATGTTTAAAATTAAGCAATTTATAAAGATTTAAAAAGTCGCTATAAGAGATCTATAGCATAACCGTGGCTCCGATACCACTGTTGGGGTTTTGGCGGACCCCCAGAGCTCAGGTCTGTGTCCGTCCTAAGTCGGACGGACCACATGGGCAAACACGCGCAGCGGAAATCGAAAATCAAAATTTTCTAGACTAGCTAAACTATTTAGCTAGGCTCTGAGGGAGCCAGAACCAAGCCTGATCTATGCCAACTAGGGGTGGATCTGACCACCCCAAGAGGGATCTACTCTAAAGCGACTAATTTAAAGCTACACTAAAATTACTTAACCACATACCCGGAATATTAGCCCTGGAGCAGGCAAGATGTACCGCACCGTCTTCTGAATCTCCTCGTAAACGAGCCGCCTCGACTCGATCCGCCTGAGCCGCCTCGCACCCTCGAACCGATCCGCCCGAGCCGACTTTCGCCTCCGAGCCGATCACACGCGGTAGAAAGTTTCACTTGAGAAGAACCCGCGTCTTAGACGTCCGGATCAAAATCCAAACCCCCTTCGTCGGAGAATAGGAAGAGAGAGAGAGAGAATAATTTAGTCACCGATTGAGCTTGCTCTAACAGTCTGGAGCTACTTGATCGATGACTTGGTGTGTTTTTCAACGAAGAGAGTGCACCACTATTTATATAGGGAGTCGGCACTCACTCTTTCGTTGCGAGCAATGTGGGACATTCGCAAATGGGAGAAAAAAACAATTAAGCCAATTTGGCTTAATTTCTAGTTTAAGTTAGCTTTTCATAAAAGCAAACTTTAACTAATTAATTCTCTTTGCTCATTAAACTTTAGACACCAAACAAGCTATCAATCCGAAGGGCTTCGAATGGTGAACGCGTAGGAACCGACGGCGACGAATTTCGACTTCGTTTGAACACTCAAACAATTGCCCAAAGTTGGGCAAATAATCGATTTTTGTAGCCGTCATTTGGGGTTTCAAAAAACCCGAAATGACTTAAGTTGCGGGCGCGCCCGCCCAAGGAGACAGGGGCGGGCCGCACGCCCGCTGGTCAGCGGGCCGCACGCCCGCTGGTCAGCGGGCGCACGCCCGTTGCTGCAGCGGGCCGTGCCCACTGCAGTCAGCGGGCGCCCATCCGCTGCAGCCAGCGGGCTGTGCCCGTTTGCCTTTGTCTATGGGCTTATTAGCCCAGTGGGTCTAACCCACTTCTCCTTGGACTGTTTTCGCGTTTTCGGGCTCGTTTGAGCTCCGATTTGGACGCGGTTTGAACATGTGTTTAGACCGGGACGATCCCATCATCCAGGTAACCCTTTGCAATATATTTGTTCCTACTAAATTTGTCGTAACCAATTTATGACACGTTTAATCATAGTTTGCATCAAATGCAACGTTTGTCCCTATTGATATTGCGACTAACTTTCACAACAAGCTTTGTGAATATTAAATATCATCAAATGATATCTCTCTCTATTCTATTTTCCTATTACTAAGACACGAATGCTACTCGGTGTGAGACCCTACAGCCTGACCTTACTACAGGTTGGGGCTCGGAACCCCTAGACGACGGTCACTACGAGCAGTAGCTGTCGTCCCTGTTTCAGAATCATCATAACATGATCGACCCTTTGACAAAAGCATCATTGGGTTTACATTGGCTGTGTTAGTGATGAACTCCGTTAGCTATAGTCCCTTTGTCAAGACTGTGTTCCTGTTGGCCTAGGGTATGGTTTACTGTCAACCCTATTAGACAACATTGGTCAGTATACGGCGGTCTTTGTTGTATATACGTTGTACTTCTTACAACGTACCCCGGCCGAGGATTAATACAAAGATTGTATTGAGCCTGTAACACTAACTTCCCTTTAACGGAAGTGACGAATCCCATCTTAGTCATCTACTCACCTCGAGAGCTTCAGGTGCAACTCAACCTAAGATCTTTCAGCAGGCTTAGCCTCGAAGCTAGATCATAGGTCTAAGCTACGACGTTCACTCACAGGTTTGTACAAATGACTTCAGGTCATAAGGACCAGCTAACCTATCATCACCCTAGAGTTATTAAAGAAAGTTCAATTAAAGTCGACCATTTAATAACTCTAATTTGGTCGTTCAGTGAACTCATTCTCCAATGAGCACCTGTGTCTTGTCTCCAACTTCACCAAGTCGAATGACTATGAGGTCATTATTACCCTAAGGTAAGACTAAGACACAATGGTCTATCCGATGTGTCGATATCCAGTTCTCGACACATCTATGACCATGAACCGTTTAAGACTTACATTTCTATTCGGTCACTTACTTACTCATAATCAAGATCTCATCTAGATACGTAAGGACCTAACTATAAGTCTATGGATATTATCTAAGTATATTAATACGAACGATTTTATACTTAGGATAATATGTACCATATACAGTATGAACAAGATGTATACTTTTGGATAAATTGCCTTATGGGCATATATTCTCCTACAATGCCTCCTTGTCTGAAAAGAAGAAAAATGCCGAGTAACAATGGCGGAGAGAAAAGTCTGCACTTCAAGCTCGAATAGCCGACTTGGAGAAAGACAGTCACCCATCGGTTACCATCAAAGCTATGAGGTAAGAGCTTGCATCCGAGCTCTCCAATTTTATTCAAAGCAAGTTCCTCAGGCAAGGAGCCGTCGACAGATCTTCCTTGAATGAAAAGCCCAGTGACACTGCTCCTTGAGCTTGGGGTCATCTTGTACAGGTCAGCTACCTAGGATCGTATGCTAGGAAATTTTGTGTATGTTGAAATTCACTTTTGAAAGATGTAAGTCCTAAAAGTTGTGCTCCGAGTTTGAAAGTTTGCACTAAGCTATTAATATGCCCACTCAACAATCCGAGTGTAGCAAGAAACTTGGAACATTGAATGACTGACATTGCGTCCCTTACTCGGTTTTGGTATCGCAAACATCTCCGATCGTATAGATCGGTTAGCCCGTGAAGGGGGCCCTCTGATCATATAGCTGAGTGGCCTGCGAGGGTAAGGAGTCCATCCCTGATCATGTAACTCGATCGGCCCGCGAAAGGTTAGCCACTCCGATCGTGTAGCCAAGCGGCCCACGAAGGTAAGGAGTTCATAACCGATTGTGTAGCTTGGTCGGCTTGCGAAGGGGAGGTCCCTCCGATCATACAGTGGAGTGGCCCACGAGGATAAGGAGTTCATCCCCGATCTGTAGCTCCATGAAGGGTTGGCCCATCCGATCGTATAGCCGAGCGGCCCACGAGGATAAGGAGTTCATCTCCGATCGTGTAGCTCGGTCGACCCGCGAATGGGATGTCCATCCAATCGTATAGCCGAGCGACCCGCAAGGGTAAGGAGTTCATCCCCAATCGTGTAGCTCAGTCGGCCTGCAAAGGGGAGGCCCCTCTGATCATATAGGCGACCAGCCCTTGAGACTAAAGAGTTCATCCCCGATCGTGTAGCTCGGTCAACCCGCAAAAGGTTGGCCCCTTTGATCGTATAGCGAGCGGCCCATGAGGGTAAGAAATTTGGTCGGACCGTGAAAGGTTGGCCCCTCCAATCGTATAGCTGAGCGACCAGTGAGGGTAAGAAATTCATCCCCGATTATGTAGCTTGGTCGGCCTACGAAGGGTTGGCCCCTCCGATCGTATAGCCGAGAAGCCCACACGGGTAATGAATTCATCCCCGATCGTGTAGCTCAGTCGTTCCGCAAAGGGTTGGCCCCTCCGATCGTATAGCTGAGCAGTCTACGAGGGTAGGGAGTTCATCCTCAATTGTGTAGCTCGGTCGGCCCACGAAGGGGAGGCCCCTTCGACCGTATAGCTGAGCGGCCCACAAGGGTACAGATAAGTCAAGAAAGATTGGACCAACACATGTGTTATAGATAATGTATAAAATAAGACCATATTGCTTCACTTGCATGTTTATTGGTAGTACTTTCGCAAGTGCTCTGCGTTCCAGTGGTGATGAACTCCTTGCCTGTCATGGTAGAGTGTCGATAGGTGGCCGAGCCAAGGACGTTGGTCACATTGTAGGGGCCTTCCCATCTAGTGGCTAGCTTTCCCCTGTAATGTCCTGGATGCTACTGCACAAGTGCTAGGGGGTGAATAGTACTTTAAAATAATCAAGAGTATAATTCCTAATTATTTTGCAATCACAAACAACTATGCGAAATAAATAAGAACAACAAGAATAACACCACACAAATAATAGATATAATGGGTTCAGATCCACCCAAGTCTCCCCGACTTGTTTCCGGTGATCATACGTCCCAGACACCCGGATCCCTTCCGGCTACTTGAGCTAGAATCCATTAACTCAAGCTTTCACTAAAACTTCTTGTAGAAAATTCTACAAGATATATCAATACAGCGATTAACTCGTGACTCCCACAAACTGGGATCACGTACCTCTCACAAACCGAGAGATAAACTCAAATAACAAGTTAATTGAAATAAGAAACACTCACCACAAATCATATGACTTGAGAAATACTTGCGGTATTAGGGCAAGTAGAGATGATGAGAAAAGATGATCACGAAACCCTAGCACCACCAAGTTGGACAGAGGAAGATGGCTAGGATGATGATGATGATCGTGATTCAACCTTTCAGGAGTATGAATGCACACCAGCTGAAAATCTCTTTGAGAAATTCGGTCACAAAGGAGAGAGAGAGATTTTCGAGAGAGAGAGAGCCCTTAGAAAATTGATAATCGATAGATATCGAATTAGATCCGAATCCTCTCTTATATTAGAGAAATGTCCATGTTTGAAACGTATCAATCATATACAGAAACAATCAAAACAGATCAAGAAAAATCATGGAAATAAAATCTCCAACGGCTGGAAAATTAAAGCAGTTTAATCGGTCTAAGAAGGATCACTAACCGATTAGTTTGAGAACTAGTTGGTTGGTGAACCATCTTAGACCGACTAGATGGTTGATAGAGAATTGAGTAAAATAAGAAGGGTAAACTAGTCGGTCTAAGAAGAAACACTAACTGACTAGTTTGACGACTAGTTGGTCGGTGAACATTCTTGGACCGACTAATTGGTCAACAATGAATAGGCTAAAATACACAAAGATAACTAGTCGGTTCAAGAAGAATTTCCAACCGATTAGATTGTCATCTAGTCCATTGGTTCTTCTACTTGAACCAAGTAAGATGCACATAAAGCCATGAAAAGAAGCAATAAGCTAAGGAACCCTTCCTAATGGCTTCTAAGGCAATCCTAGAGATAAGATAGGATAGACATGAGGATTACTAGGCAAGTAAGACTCAAGGCTTAACATTCTACGAAACGAAGCTAGAAGACAATATAAATATACACGACAAACCATCTTCAAAGCTTCAACATGATGAGTCTGAATCCCTTGACTTAATTAACAACTCCTTGAGCTTCAACAAAGCTTCAGGCACAACGATCACGCACTCTAAAGAAGTCTTGAGACGTCGCTTGAGATCTACAAAGTAATTTGGCGACGATCTCCATAACTGCGCTCAAAGAGAATTAGTACCCGATATTTATGTTTGTTTATCATGAAAACCAAATCAGGGGAATCAATACTCAACATTCTCCCCCTTTTTGGTGATGACAAACCAACATAAATATAAATCAATAATAATGAGATAAATGAAATTTACTTCCCCTGCATTGATGACTCGTTAGTTCCATATTAAATAATAAATATAAGCATCAAGCAGAAGAGAAAAGTATAAAACATGATCCAACTATTGAAATATAGGATCGAAATCCATAGATTTTTATATCTTCACTCCCCCTGAATCTAACATATGAAATTAGATTCACGGTAATTGTTTAAATTATCATTTAGCACCAAGTCATTATTAATTCTCTCCCCCTTGGTCCAAAAGAGCGGGAGGAAGTCAACGACAACAACCATGGTTAAAGAAAAATCTAAATAAGAGAGTCGAAGAATATGACTACGTTCCAAATGACACCAAGGAAAAAATCGAAGAAAACCAAAGTGTGCCAACTAGACTATAGTCGAAAAATGAAAAGAGAAATCATCAAAACACCATCAAATCATGTAATTGATTAGAGGAACAATCTCTCCAATATTAACATTCTAGCAAATTGAGTGCATGAAAAACAATTCATGTTTTCATACAAACAAAGCTATACAAACTAACAAAGTCAAAGAGCGACGAAAGGAACGACAGAGACAATATACCATGTGCACAAAGATACAAACTACAGCAAGATGTGTGTGTGTGTATATATATATAACCAGCCAAAAGAGATACATCTAGCCAACACAAAAAAATATCTAACATCATCAGGGGCATCACAAAGTGCACGAGCATATAACAACAAATATCACAATATACATCAAAATGTAGCCAAAACATACAAAACAACCACCCAACTATCCTAGCCTCACTCTCTCACAACTAGATGTGTCATCCAAAGTGTTCAATGGAGAGTCCTCCAAGGTAGGCTCAGGAGGCAGAGGCAGGAGCTGCACCAGCGTCAGGCTGTTCAGACGGAGTGGCAGTCTAGGAAGCAACAGAAGTAGTATCCACCGACGGGATGGTGGCAGCAGGAGTGCTCTCGGGAGCACGGACCGGAGAGGCATCAGCATGCTCCTCATCCTCAACAGCCTCCATGGCTTCCTCATCAGAAACTGTCGGAGGGACCTGACGTGCGCTTATATTTCATATATTCACGCACGTCTTCCTTTGTATTTTTCCGTTATTTTCCACCGTCTCGTATCCGTTTTCTCGTTTTCTTTCACTTTTTCGTGTTTTTGTATGTTTACAGGATTTTGACAGCGTAGGGGACATATAACAACGATATCATAAGTCCCCGGAGCAACGGAAGGAGTCACGCGTGATCTAGGGGGTCAAACGATGAAGATCGCTATCTTTCAACCCCCACCCGATCGGTTGGACACAGCCAACCGATCGGGTGATGCACGCGTGCATCACCCGGACAGCTGCTGAAGTGACAAGAGCATCAAGAGACCGGGTCGCCGACCGGTTCAACCCGACGAACTTCTCGGAAAATTGGAGCTGAAATCCAACCGATCGGGTGATCTTCATCCGATCGGTTCATCTGTAGCCGTTTCCTCGAAGACACGACCCGGACAGCTCACCCGACGGCCGGCTGACCGTGCCAAAATGTCGCAAGTCCCTGTATTTTTGGGCAACAATTCCAACCGATCGGTTGATTTATCAACGGATCAGTTCACCTGATGAGCTCAAGATACAAACGACAAGCAGCTTCCGCCAACCGACCGTGTCGACTGACCGGGTGAAGCCCTGAAGATCGCTGCCGAAGTTCGCAGCAGGTCATCCGATCGGGTGATCTTTCACCTGATCGGGTGATGTTGTTTTCTATATATAGAAGCCCTAGGTTTCCAGAAAACGGGGAGTTGTTATTTTTTACTGTTTTTCTCTCTTGTGACGGCTGTAATTTTCTAGTTATTTGTAAGTCATCTGATCTTTACCAAACTTTGATATTATCTTAATTGCATTACTACTATCGCATTTCTATTGCCCGATTATGTTTTTAACGGTCGATTTTCATTTAGATTGCTTTTTAGTAAATATGCGTGAGTAGTTCCCAAATCTGGGATTTTGGTGGAAACCCCTTTGTGGGTTCTCCCCGATGCGTCCATAGGACAAGGAAATCGATAGGGATTAGGAATCTATCGGTTATGCGGGGTGTTTCATTGTCATTGGCGGGGAAAAGACTGCATTTGACCGTTGGGCCAAGGGGGAATAAACTTGGTGGTTGACTTCCTAGCCATAGCTCACGCCCTTAGCGTAGACGTCGAATCCTAGTGCGCGGGAGCGGCAGGATGAGATGTTGGGAGTTATCGTTGCGAGCTTAGTGCTCCCAGAGTCGGTCAGTGTTAATGGACATGGGAATGCCCACTGACCGAACCCGGGTAGTCTGGCGTATCATCCTGGGCACCGACCGGAATATCGGGCCCATGGGACGCCTGTATCACTCTTAGAGGCAACGTCTCACTATTAGACCATAATTCCGATCGTTATCCTACCCGTAGGCCGTATTGGTGAGAATCGCACGATAGGGTGGAATACGAAGTCCCTGGTTTCCCTTTATATTGTTTATCCCTCGCATTCTATTTTCTGTGACAACCCATCTACCGATTTGGGCTAGCTCACCCATGGGGTGAATTTGGTCCTTTCTGACACAAGCATAACCACGCCTCCCTGAGTTCGACCCCCAAGCCACACTACAACACCGTACGCTTGCAGTTATAAATATTTAAATCTCACGCCCCCAATCATATATGGCACACTTGCACGCGACAAACTAGGGGGACGTCAAGCTTTATGGCGCCGTTGCCGGGGAGGCAACATGCTTGTTATTTTAGGATTTCATGAACCCTTGAGTCTAGCTCATATCTCTACCTCGCGATAATTTTCGCATTCTTCTTTTTCATCTTTCATTTTTACTTTCTTATTTTTATTTTCTATTTTATCTGTTTCTTTCCAACTATCCGCTTCACGGGTGTTTGTTGCTTTGAATGCGCAAGAACACAAGAAGTCTTGACGACTTGATTCCTGTCGATCCTGAGATAAACGCCACCCTAAGGCGTCTGGCCGCAGAGAAGCGAAGAAGAGAAGAGTCCGAAGCTATGGGGGAGAACACCCACACCACATAAATCCCTGCTGGAGTACTCGATGCCATCCATCGAGTCCACCTCTGCCATCCGCCCTCCTGCTATTACGGCATAGAGCTTCGAGCTCAAGCCGTCCCTAGTGACGTGGATCCAGCAGGATCAATTCTCGGGGGCACCCATGGATAGCCCCATCGAGCACCTGGACTCCTTCTTGGAGAAGTGTGACACCTTCCGGATAAATGGTGTCACCACTGAGGCGATCCGTCTGAAGCTATTCCCCTTCTCTCTACGGGATAAGGCCAAGCTATGGCTTAGGAGGAAGGACATGAATACGTTCAATACTTGGGAGAAGCTTTCAAACGCTTTTCTGACAAATTTCTTTCCTCTGGGGAAGACCATGAAGCTGAGGAGTGAGATCTCCTCATTCTCCCAAGCCAGCCACGAGTCCCTGCATGAAGCTTGCACAATATTTAAAGAGATGCAGCGAAGATGCCCTCATCACGAGCTTCCCAGGTGGCAGATAATTAATCTGTTCTACAACAGATTGAGGGATGATTTAAAATCTTCGATGGACGCCGCGGCTGGGAGGTCCTTCATGTCCAGAAGTGAAGAAGATGCCGGGAACATATTAGAAAATATGGCATCGAACAATGAGTGGTGGTGTGACGAGAGAGCCACACCTAGATCTGGGGGCATCCACAGGGTCGAGGATGTCGACAAATTATCCAGCAAGTTTGACTTGTTGTCGACCCAGATCTCCGCACTAATGGTAGGAGCCGGTGGTGCCGACACACAAAAAATTGCGGTGGTGGAAGCAGAAGCCATGGGGGTACTTCGAGGGTGGTGACATCTCACCACCGTTGGACCAAGCGAGCGCACTATTCTACAATCCTATGGGAAATGCGCCGTATCCACCACGGACTAGCTCTAACCCGGCTTACTCTCCGAATATCCGGAATCATCCCAACCTTAGCTACCGGGTGCCCTAGCAGCAACCGCCTCCTCAGCAGCAGCAGCAGTTAGTATATCAGCCGCACAGACAACAACAGCAGCAGCAGTTTCAGTAGCAACCGCCGCCACAACAATATCAGCAATATCCTCCAAGGAACCAGCAACTCATTCAGCAGCAGCATCAGCAGTATGGCCAACAAAGGGCCACCTCTCCAGTTGAGTCCCTCTTGACTCAATATATTACCAACCAGAAGAAGATAAATTTGAAGCTGGAAATGGGGCACCGGGCTCTCACGGACCAAGTAACCCAGCTGGGATTACAAGTGGCGAACCTTTCAAGGTCGCAAAATCTATTGTCGCCATAACCTGAAGTGAACCCAAGGGGAGCAAACCAAACTTTGGCACTCACGCACGAGCATGCGAATGTGTCCGCTATCGTGTTGAGGAGCGGAACAAAAATCCCCACAAGAGTGCCCCCAAAGGAACCGAAAGCACCGTTGGTCGTAGAGCGACCGATTGAAAAATTGAATGACGCCGGTGCTTCGTCACCAAAGCCAACGACTCTGGAGGGAGTCCCTGAAGAGGAGAAGAAGAAAAACGAGGGAGGGAGCCCCAAGGTGTTCAAGCCCGTTGTGCCTTTTTCACAACGGCTAGCCCAAGCCAAGATAGACGAAAAGTATGGCAAATTCTTTGCCATGTTCAAGGATCTAAGCTTGCAAATCCCCTTCCTTGAAGCTATCGAGATGATTCCCTCCTACGCAAAATTTCTAAAGGATTTGGTGACAAGAGGGTCCAGAAAGGAGAAGGTCGTATTGACGGCGGAATGCAGCGCTCTCATCCAAAGAGCAAATCTGCCTAAGCTTAAAGATCCGGGGAGCTTCTCTATCCCTTGTGTGATCGGGGAGGTAAAGATCCATCGCACGCTCGTCGATCTTGGAGCGAGCGTCAGTTTGATGCTCCTGTCACTATATAAGAGGATATGGATGGTCGATTTGGAGCCCACCGGTATGACCTTACAGCTTGCAGATCGTTCGGTCAAATATCCGGTGGGGGTTGTTGATGACCTCCCTGTCAATGTAAGTGGGGTGCATGTACCGGTGGACTTCGTCGTCATGGACATACCTGAAGATGCGCACACCCCCATCATTCTTAGACGGCCTTTCATGGCCACTGCCGGTGTTTTAATAGATGTGAAAAATGGGAAGCTTTTCCTTAACGTCGGCAATGAAAAAGTCGAATTTGACTTGGGGTTGTCAATGAAGCATCCCAACCCCCCCGGATGATCCAAGATGCAATGTGCTGGAGTTAGAAGAAGAGAGAGTTATGGAAGCCGCAGCCTGGGAGATTCTTTCAAGAAATCCCCCCGATAGTTTAGGGGACTTAGAAGAACCAGTCGGCCTGAAGAGAGATGATGTGCCTGGTAAAGCGGATGCGGCACATACGGTGCCTCCCGGATTTCAAAAAGCTCCTCTGACGAGGAGGAAAGGAAAAGAGCCCATGGGGCTTACCGGGGATGAGATCCGGATCCTGAAACGAGTGGTGGTAGACGCCAATATAAGGGAGAAACCCCCGGACCCCGTCAACAAAGGGAGGGTCATCGAGCAAGTTTTCTTGTCACCGTCGACGACACCGAAGGCCGCCAACTCTGAGTCTGAAGCAATGCCGATTTTAGGGCATCACCCCGTCCGCCTTGAATATCATCTACGGGCGTCGAGCAAACGACGTTTGTCACGCCCCGCTTCCCAAAAACATGGAGGCGAAGCGTGAGAAGGTCCGCACGGACTTGAAGCTGCAAAGCCGCAAGTCCGATAAGCGTCAAATAAAACGAAGTAGCAGGTTCCTGTAATGTGACTCAGAACAACACTAACAATAATAGGAAAAGAGAGACAATAATATAACATTATTCCAACTCATAGTCCAACAAAAGGTCCAACAACCAGAAATGCCACCAGGCAACAAAAGAGTCAAAAGCAAAAGGCCTAGCATGGCCAACAGAATCTAACAAAACGGTGCTACTCACCGACCACCACAGCTAACAAAAGAAGAGTACGGAAGATCTCTAAGTTTGTTCACCGGTGTCCTCGTACTCCACGTCACCAACAGGTTCGGGCACGAACTCCACGAACTCGTCACCCTCCGCAACTGTCTCTGGCTCAGCAACTAACATGTGTCACCCAAAGAGAAGGGGCACATGTCAGCAAGTCTAAAAAGACTTGTGCAAGGAAACTATAAAAGGAAACAACCTAGCAGTTCTAAGTGAAGTATGACAACTATGAAAGTAAAGCAAACTAGCAGTTCTAAAGTGAAATATGGCATGATATAGCATGGTAAATGACATGGCATGGCAAGTAAACAAGTAAGACAAGTATTGGAATTGTAATCACGTCGTGCACAGAGATTCCGCCCTTTGGCTAGAGTGGCTGTACGGGCCAACTCTTACGCTCAAGTGATCGTTTATCCCTACCCCTCCACGTGTGTCGAGCCAGGGCATTACCCCCGAACACGGAATGCTCGCTTCTGGATCACGAGCCAGGAAGTGTTTTAACACGGATGGCGTAGGGTTATGCCCGCATAACGGGTGCCTAGCCGGTAACACGGAAACACGGATTTGGTACATGTAGTGTAGCGTGTGCTACGATGCAAGTTTAACTAGGATGACATGTAATATGCAATGCATGGCAGTTAACAATTCAAAGGCGTACAGTTAAGGAATTTAAACGTGGCAGATATCTATGCATGAATGATATGGTAAGGTGTCGGATCTAGCCTCGTTGTCAAGCTAGATCTCAAAATTTGCACCTAGATCGCTATCATTTTACGATCTAGTCTCTTTCACGCTAGTACAAAAATTGGCCTAAAACATGGCCTAAAGAAAGGTTGACAAGTTTCACTTGCCTGTTTCTGGTGATACCGGTCGTCGTGGGTTCGTCTGGAAAACGCGGACGATATGGTACGACTGGTTCTCTGTTGATAACACACGGGTTCAATAAGTTCGTTGACGGAACCAAAAAGTTATTAGGCAACCTAATGCATCTAATATTCCAATTTTAATTAGGTTTCCTAATCCAAGATAGGTGACAACTCAATATTTATGATCCAAGAAAATTATTAATATGATAGTATTGTCACGTTGCTAGCACAGTAATTAAATATAATTAAGCAACCTAGGTTACAAGTTAACTTAAAGTCTCTAAACAAGTTTAAATCCTATACTCATTACTAACATCATGATAACAAGGTTATTAATAAATCTAAATTTATAATACACTGCTGCATGCATTGCTAATTATAAATATAACAGAAAAATAAGCTAGACTTATATGGCTTCAGTAAATTGTCATTCAATATCATGAAGAATTCCTAGAGACCTCCCATATGCAAACTGGCCCAAATAGCATTGCCACTTTGATTTCCAAAATTCAATTTCAACTTCCAACTGCATAGGATAGTAATTATTTGAAGAGCCCAATAATCTGCTTATCAAAGATTTAGCATGCGTTAAACTCACGCACCCACAAAATACCCCATGTTCTCTGAGTTAGGTCCTAGGGCTAACAACACACTATTAATAATATTGTAAATAACATGTGACATAAACCCATGCACTCACAGAATAGGATGCTAAACCTATTCACAGAATAGGATAATATTATTCACAGAAAGTATAATAAACCTATGTATAATAACCTACATACCTAAAAACTATGTGCCCATCATACTATTTAAAACTAACCTCTTAGATCTTAAACCTCTCGTTGGTTGCAGGTGGAAGAGCGAGGAGGGCGGCTTTGAGGCTGGAGGCAGCGACAGTGGCGGCTGCGGCGGCTTGGGGACAACGCCGGGCGGTGTCGGTGCCTGGGAACAACGCCGGGCGGCGCTGCTTCTCGTCTTGGGCGGCGCTGCAGCCGTGGAGGTGCCGGTGCTGCTGAGGATCGCTCGGGCGCTGCTGCGCTGCAGCGGAGAGCTTCCGGCGGCCACCAGATCTTGGTCGAAGGGAGAGGGAGAGAGGGAAGTCGGAGGGCATGGCTTGAACGGAGGTGGGCGTGGCGCTGCAGCTGGCACGATCGGAGGGAAGCCGCGTGCTTGTGGGTTTGTTTGCGTGAGGAGAAGATGTTACGGTGCCTGGGATGTTGGCGGCTTGTTGTTGTTCGGCCTAGGGTTATATTTTTCAAGCTAGGGTTGCAAATGGCTCACGTGAGGAGACTTTAGGCCTAGGGGTATTTTATAATAAACTGGGTTCAAAAGGTTAGTTGCTACCCTA
This sequence comes from Scilla litardierei, assembly GCA_030789695.1. Taxonomy (NCBI): domain Eukaryota; kingdom Viridiplantae; phylum Streptophyta; class Magnoliopsida; order Asparagales; family Asparagaceae; genus Scilla; species Scilla litardierei. The sequence continues at coordinate 144,439,468 of CM061134.1, forward strand.
GGTATAGATTATAGGTTAGCTTGTGTGGGGAAAATTTGAAAGGAGCACGTGAATAGCCCATCTATATTGTCTCATAGGTTTCCTATTAAATTATTTGTGTGTGGGGTGTACTTTAGGATGGCAGCACAAAAATCCCAAGGGTTAGGTTTTAATAAGTGATTAGGATTTATATCATAAAATAATCAGCGGTTGAACTCATTAAACCTAGGGTATAAAAGTAAGAGATTGGGAGGAAAAGTGAAAGTGTGTCAAACGGAGCCCAAAAATTATGAGATAGATACTTGGGCGACCGTGACAACGAGATAAATAGAACTAAGAAGACAGATCACAAGTTGGGTGACGAGGAGCGAAACTAAAAATAAAAAGGTCTCACGTCGAAAGTGAAAATCATGACGCCTCTTCAAACAAAGTCAAGTTGTGGAAGAACGACCCGTGAAATGTTGTTCCAAAATAATTCCACAAATTAATACTCTCCGAGAGGGTCACAACGGCATATCACACCATAGTGTCCGGATGAAAGATAAGGCTAAGAAAAATACGTGAACTTTAAGGAAGATACGCGTACAAAGGATACGGGGTCCAAAGGAGACGGTAATCTCAAGTTGGGCACACATCGGGGGTTGGCTTGCTAAGGATGCAACCAAGGTGCTACGGCCCTATCGACATCAACGACACGACTCACATACAAAGCAACAAAACCAATCAGGTGTCCGAAATTTCTATGCGCACAGCCGTATAACGAATACCGACCGTTACATCCTACCCACCTTAGAATAAAGTCCGTCCTCGGACTTTCTAACTATAAATATAACTCTAGCCAGATTAGTAGCTAGCCCAATCACACCACACTATAATTTAACCAGGCATAATCATTACAAGTGCTTATATATGCACTAGGTAGTCAAGCAGTAACACTACCAACATGTATATATTTACGCCCATTCTAAACTTACACCTATCATAGTCAGTCAAATTCATACGCGTACTTCAATCATTCATATAATCACGTACATCCCTACATAATTATTAATCACTTATTACATACCATGGTGCACATACTCACAACAATTAAATAGTTCACACCAATAAATACAATCGTATTACTCCAGTTTAGATAACTACCTATAAACAAAACAATAAGGATACACTACTCCCTATATCTCCTAGTGTACATCCAATGCCAACATATCAACACAAGCAACCACACCACTTAATATTAAATCATGTTATTATATCTAAGATACATTTACCACTACTATAATTTCACAATTATTTAGTCATTCAAATGCATGCAAATATTTCACCATATATTCACATCACATACGGTCCTATAAGTATATTCACGACACGCCACACATACCATAGTCATCAATACCTATAACTAAGCACATACTTACCCGTGCATGGTGCACACCCATACACGCTAACATTTCATTTACATACACCAATCATACCATCATATATCCAGTACATCTAAACACCTAGTTTAGCTAGCACACATACGTTCACACGGGCAAGTCCTTAGTAATTAACCACACCACAAGACCAACACCTATAACTATATACTGGTGTAGCGACCCACAATCATGTGCGTAACACAACCAGGCACAAACACTCCTATCACTATACATACATCAACCATCGCTATATTCAAACTTCAGACATACATATCAATATACATAGAGTATACCCACTCGAGCTTGAGTGGGACTCAATACACATATCAGAATATTCTATATACGCAACACGGCATTCATACCTATTCCAATACCACTCCAATATTTATACGTCTACCAATACAACCATATACATATCATAAGTCAATCATACTTAATATTTAGTCAGGTAATACTCACATAGTTCAATCACTCTATATACCATAATAATAATAATACAGACATCAGCACACGTATAATTATAATACACTCCCTAATACATGCATACGCATTCATCGTATAGTCACACACATGTAACATATATATATCCACACCATATCCTTCTACCTATAACTAGTATACCAACACATCTACTTCATACGTAGATAAGATATGCAATAGTCATGTATACCTCATGGTATACACGCACACGCACACGCACAACACCTCGCAAAGGCAAGCAATACCAAACAAAATTTACATTCCTATTACCATACGTATATCACATATATACTCATGCAGCAAATACTTAACTACTTACATTTAAGTACAATACATATCTACGTATGAGTACACACTCACACGTACTAACATATAGGTCATATAAAAGGCCTACTCACTTAACTATAAGTACACCTATTATCATTACACCTAGAATACACACGACTTACTAATATATTATTTACCAAGCATCTACAAGTATCTTCAAGCTACGCACACTACTAGTATATACTCCAATACAATTTCCATTACCTATACAGACATCCCTAAAGTGGTATAGCTATCCGCACATATATAACTAATTTCATCCATACAACTTCACACTTATATCACGAATAACACTGATTATACATACAGAATACAAGAGTCAAATATTAATATCCTAAGGGTAGCACGCTCATATGGGTCCACACACTCCACCTATATGCATGCACCACCACGACATAACAACTTACACTAATGGGCCCACCAAACTATGCTAAAGTTGACACAGGCAACGACAAGCACTAATGGCTAAACAATAGGAAAGAAACCGATGCCATAAGCGTAACGAAGGAAGGATCAAAAGGCACGAGTTTAGATAGGACAAAGATAAGAAGACAGCTTGGTTAGGTGAATCAGGGGTATAATTGTGAATGATTAGGGGAAAAGAAAGATGTAATGATACTCTTATAGGATACATGAAATAAGACGTAAAAGCTATAAGTTAAAACACTAAAAGTATAAAACGGTCTTACTTGAAAAGTTGGAGTTCTCTTTTGCATAGGGAAATATTTAGGAGTCGGTAAAATAAGTTGTTGAATTAAACTTGTGTAGTTTATATATAGTAGAGGAGGAAATGGTATTTTGAATTATCGAAATGTCATTATATGAAGAAATTAGGATATTTACGCGAGTATGGAAGACATATGTTAGTAAATATGATAAGATAATAATTTTAAAGATTTCAGCGATAATTTCGAAATTCGGAGAATGTATGGAGTCTTAAATGCATGTTGAATGTTTTCAAAAAAATTTAAACCGGAAGAGAAATTCAAATTAGATAACTTTGAAAATATTCATCGAATGGTCAGGATAGTAATGGGGGAGTTTTCAACGATTGACGATGGTGACATGTAGATTCACGTGATTCGAAAGGAAGTGAATCAAATAAAACGTAAATATGAAGGGAAATAATTTAGTGAAACCGCTACGATGGAGTTCTACGGTCGATAACACGGAAGTGCAATGATCGGGAAAATGATAGAATCAGGGGTTCTAATAATCGGGTTGACTAAAGGTCAGAAGAAACTTAACACTAAAACTCTCTAATAGACTAGACTGTAATAGAAGTCTCGGAGTGGGGTCCTAAGAGTAACAAGATTACGTCCTGCTGGGCCCGAAATCGATGGACTCAACGAACGGCTAAAGGAAAAGACCTAGAAGTCTAATATGGTCAAGGCTGTTTGAGAGACTACTAATGCAACCTATGACGAGTACAACTAAATCTTGGCGAGGGCGCCTGACTATCAAACCTGGACATCTACCTAAGTCTTCCAACCATCTATTGACATAGGACAACGAAACAAATCAGACTCTTTGCCTATGACACGGTGTTGAATTTTTTTTTTGTTTATTAGACTTTCTATAATTCTTATTGTTATTCCGATTAAGTCACAGTTACAGAAAAAACGACCTGCATGGGCCACCAAAGAAACCTGTCACGCCCCGCTTCCCAAAAACATGGAGGCGAAGCGTGAGAAGGTCCACACGGACTTGAAGCTGCAAAGCCGCAAGTCCGATAAGCGTCAAATAAAACGAAGTAGCAGATTCCTGTAATGTGACTCAGAACAACAATAACAATAATAGGAAAAGAGAGACAATAATATAACATTATTCCAACTCATAGTCCAACAAAAGGTCCAACAACCAGAAATGCCACCAGGCAACAAAAGAGTCAAAAGCAAAAGGCCTAGCATGGCCAACAGAATCTAACAAAACGGTGCTACTCACCGACCACCATAGCTAACAAAAGAAGAGTACGGAAGATCTCTAAGTTTGGTCACCGGTGTCCTCGTACTCCCCGTCACCAACAGGTTTGGGCACGAACTCCACGAACTCATCACCCTCCGCAACTGTCTCTGGCTCAGCAACTAACATGCGTCACCCAAAGAGAAGGGGCACATGTCAGCAAGTCTAAAAAGACTTGTGCAAGGAAACTATAAAAGGAAACAACCTAGCAGTTCTAAGTGAAGTATGACAACTATGAAAGTAAAGCAAACTAGCAGTTCTAAAGTGAAATATGGCATGATATAGCATGGTAAATGACATGGCATGGCAAGTAAACAAGTAAGACAAGTACTGGAATTGTAATCACGTCGTGCACAGAGATTCCGCCCTTTGGCTAGAGTGGCTGTACGGGCCAACTCTTACGCTCAAGTGATCGTTTATCCCTACCCCTCCACGTGTGTCGAGCCAGGGCATTACCCCCGAACACGGAATGCTCGCTTTTGGATCACGAGCCAGGAAGTGTTTTAACACGGATGGCGTAGGGTTATGCCCGCATAACGGGTGCCTAGCCGGTAACACGGAAACACGGATTTGGTACATGTAGTGTAGCGTGTGCTACGATGCAAGTTTAACTAGGATGACATGTAATATGCAATGCATGGCAGTTAACAATTCAAATGCGTACAGTTAAGGAATTTAAACGTGGCAGATATCTATGCATGAATGATATGGTAAGGTGTCGGATCTAGCTTCGTTGTCAAGATAGATCTCAAAATTTGCGCCTAGATCGCTATCATTTCACGATCTAGTCTCTTTCACGCTAGTACAAAAATTGGCCTAAAACATGGCCTAAAGAAAGGTTGGCAAGTTTCACTTGCCTGTTTCTGGTGATACCGGTCGTCGTGGGTTCGTCTGGAAAACGCGGACGATATGGTACGACTGGTTCTCTGTTGATAACACACGGGTTCAATAAGTTCGTTGACGGAACCAAAAAGTTATTAGGCAACCTAATGCATCTAATATTCCAATTTTAATTAGGTTTCCTAATCCAAGATAGGTGACAACTCAATATTTATGATCCAAGAAAATTATTAATATGATAGTATTGTCACGTTGCTAGCACAGTAATTAAATATAATTAAGCAACCTAGGTTACAAGTTAACTTAAAGTCTCTGTTTCTGCTATTTTTCGCAGAACACATTAATAGTATGGAGGGTGCGTGGTCAACGCGGTCAAAGAGGGGACGCGCGGGACCCCCGAGTTGTCGTGGCTGTCGCTCGAGACGGAGATGACCGGTGGGGTCGACCGACGGCGCGTTCGCTCGAGCGGAAAGGCGCGGCTCCGTTCTTTGGCGGGCCGAGGGGTAGCCTCGGCGAGATGACAGCCTCCGGGATCGGTTGAAGGCAGAGTCGCTCGCAGCGGGGCGTGCGGATCCTCGCGTCGGCTCGGCGAGGGGTAGCCTCGGCAGAGTGACGTCCTCGTGACGGAGGAGACGAACGAGGTCGGGGACGAGGGCGCTCGGCACCGGCTGGAAGGATGCCGAGGGGTAGCCTCGGCGTCGCTGGAGCTCCTGGACCTGAATAGACGAGAGAGCTCGTCAGGGGGGTCGGACCTTGGTTCCGACCGAAGCCCCTCCGATGCCAAAGTCAGATCTTGGCCTGATAAGTGCTCGGTGGGATCGAGTATGGCTCGCGGAGAGACCGATACTCGAGTCCTCGGGCCGAGCTTTGGAGGAGAAATATTCAAGGTGGAAGAAGGTGTAAGATGGGAGTATGAGGTACCTCCGTTGTAGGTGGTGAAGATCCGGCCCCTTCCAAATGACGCCCGCCCCCTCCTCATATAGACGAACCATGCTCATCATGTGCCATGATGTGGCATCATGGCCGCCATTCATGGGGTCGTGCAAATGGGGAAGGGTTGAACCCCTCTAATTGCGCCCACTTGATGATGCCATGAAGGTGGAGTCATGGCCATGAGTGACTGCCATCATTGGCGGGCCATGAAGGCTGGAGTAATGGGCATTGCGGTTGCCATAATTGGCGGGCCATAATGGCGGGGGAATGATGGCCATTAAGCCTGGCCATGAAGTCGGTTGCCATATTTGGCGAGCCATGAAGGTGGCTGCCATAATTGGCGGATCATGATGGCACGGGGCGGCTGCCATAAATGGCGAAGGCTTCCTCGATTTGGGCCCCGATTTCCTCCGCTACAGAAGCGGGTAATCTCTTGGGCCTTCGTCGTGGGTGGAGAAACGTGACCCGCCCGTAAGATCCTTGGGCCGGAGCCCGAGGCCGTAGTTTGGCTGGTTGACTGGTCGTGGTTAACTTGGCTCCCCCGGACCCGGTCAAAATAGTCGTAACAATTGCCCCCATCTTCTGAGCTCTACCATTGTTGTGGTGGAGGTCGGGAGATGTGTACAATGGGGGAGAAGTTGCTCTTTCTGTAGAATTTGGTCCGTCTTGCGGAGTCGGCTAGTGACGATAGACGAAGGAGATCCGTTCGGTGGCGAGGGGAGTTGCCCCTCGGCTTACGGCCGACGAAGGAGATCCGTTCGGTGGCTAGGGGAGTTGCCCCTCGGCTTACGTCCGACGAAGGAGATCCGTTCGGTGGCGAGGGGAGTTGCCCCTCGGCTTACGGCCGACGAAAGAGATCCATTCGGTGACGAGGGGAGTTGCCCCTCGGCTTACGGCCGACGAAGGAGATTCGTCCGGTGGCGAGGGGAGTTGCCCCTCGGCTTACGGCCGACGAAGGAGATCCGCTCGGTGGCGAGGGGAGTTGCCCCTCGGCTTACGGCCGACGAAGGAAGTCCGCTCGGTGGCGAGGTGAGTTGCCCCTCGGCTTACGGCCGGCGAAGGAGATCCGCCCGGTGGCGAGGTGAGTTGCCCCTCGGCTTACGGCCGGCGAAGGAGATCCGCCCGGTGGCGAGGTGAGTTGCCCCTCGGCTTACGGCCGGCGAAGGAGATCCGCCCGGTGACGAGGGGAGTTGCCCCTCGGCTTACGGCCGGCGAAGGAGATCCGCCCGGTGGCGAGGTGAGTTGCCCCTCGGCTTACGGCCGGCGAAGGAGATCCGCCCGGTGGCGAGGGGAGTTTCCCCTCGGCTTACGGCCGACGAAGGAGATCCGCCCGGTGGCGAGGGGAGTTGCCCCTCGGCTTACGGCTGACGAAGGAAATCCGCTCGGTGGCGAGGTGAGTTGCCCCTCGGCTTATGGCCGGCAAAGGAGATCCGCCCGGTGGCGAGGGGAGTTGCCCCTCGGCTTACGGCCGGCGAAGGAGATCCGCCCGGTGGCGAGGGGAGTTGCCCCTCGGCTTACGGCCGGCGAAAAGGGTGAGGACCTTGTGAAGCCTTTTGAAGATTCCATGGTGGCGCTCTGCCATTGCTTCGTCCAGATCGGTGGATACAGGAGTTGTTCGACAAGCGGGGACCCAGCAGCACGGTCGGAGGAGCGGTCTGGATGCTCGAACTCGGACAGTGGTGCTTCGGCCAGATCGGCTCGGCCACAGTCGGAGGAGCAGCTTGGTTGCTCAAACTCGGACAGTGGTGTTTGGGCCCGGTTTGTGAAGTGAGCTCGGCATGGCTGGCAACTCGGCTTTGCGGAGGGGTTATGCTGGATCGGGCATGCTGTAGGCGGAAGATGGCCTCGCCTCTACAGCGATGGGCTTGGAGACTCCTCGAGCCCCGAAACTTAGCTCGGAGCCTTTGTTTAAAGTCATCGAGCTCGGATGGGGCTTTGGCCTCGATCCCCAACCTCCGAAGATACTTCGCCATCGGCAAGATCTGCAAGCTTGTTGGAGACCTGGTTGAGTTTGCCCTAAGCTTCGCTGCTCGGAGGAGCTCCAGTGGTCTCTGCTGGTCTCTGCGACAAGCCCTGATCTGCTTGTGAACGAATCTCGACGGGCTTTCGGGCTTGGATCTTTTGATCGGTGTCCGCACCATACACTGGCTACACTGAGTCCAAGGTCTACCAATCGCTGATGTTGTGATATCTCCGGGTGTTTGGTGATCGAGGCGCAGGACCTGCACCTGGGGCCCATGTCGTCGGGGGCCCCATTTGATGGGTGGGTAAGGACTCAGTGCAGGTTCCCGTCGGTGAGGTCAAAGAGGGCTGCGGTGGCGACGAGCGATTCAATTTTTCCGGGGACTTGATTGTTGTTGGGTCCGAGCTCCTCGACGATTCGTTCGATGAGGAGGGGCCAAAAAGTATTACTGGCATAAGCTTCCTCGCGCTTAACTCCACTTGAAAAGAAATACTGGTCTGTCCTTTCACTCTTTTTGGGGAAGACCAAGCGCTTGGACAGCTGGCCGTTGCAGTCATCGGCAAGCTTTTTGAAGCCGAGGTAGCGGTCGTTGATGACAATTCCTCTGTACCCTCTGGCCGCTCGATGTAAGCTGAGTGATCCTTGATCTCGACGGTGATGTTGGCGGGGGGTGTTGTTCAGATGTTCAGACGATGGCAGCTTTGTAGCTTGGCAATGCTCGGTATGAGGGCTCTGAAGTTCGGCGAAGATGCTCGGTAGGTGGCTTCGTCATGGAAGCTCGGACGCTCGGCATGTATCCTCGCCAGTTGCCACGACAGGGCGAGCAGCGCCGTTTGAGCAGGACGCCGACCTGCGAGCGGGGCAGAAGATGGAGCAGCGCCGTCGGAGTATGGCACCGATCCGTGAGCCAAGCAATGCATTACCCCGATCTTCACCTTAGCCACCCTCGCCCAGCAATCTCGAGGTTGTTGTTGGAGAGATCCACGGTTGCGCCCGCACGAATCCCGCTTGAACCGTTGCCATCGTGTCGTATTCCTCCTCGGTCTCTTGCGCACGGGGGAGCCTTGCGTCCCTGCCAGCGCTAGTGAGGAGAAGGCCTTCAAGGCGGCACGCCGTGCTGGCCCGAAGCTCCCCCCGTCGGACAGCCGAGCTGTCACGAATCCTCGAGAAGCACCTTTTGGGGTTGTTGTCAACAAAGCAGTCGATGACGGGGAGGTGCGAGGTCCCACCCGTCATCGATGAGAGTACCCATCACCGAGTTCCCGTCGGTGTTCGCGAGCGGTTGTCGATGTCGCCTCGTGTGCGCATCTGACCGTGAGCCGGTCTGGGGTGGATCCGAGTTCATCAGACCTTCGCCGTCCCGATCTGGGGCGTGTTGTAGCTCTAAATCTCACTGGCTCAGGGCTGAAAGAGAAGGCTTGCTCAGCGAAAGACCCCGAGTTGTTGGAGATGTGGGAGGTCGGCCGCTCGGCAGGCGGGTGGACGACCCTCTGGACCGAGCACCGGAAATGGTCGGGCGCTCCTCTGGATCGAAGATGGGAAGTAAGCTGTCGCTCCTCCTTGGTCTGACCTCGGAGGCGGGTGGACGTCCATTGTGGGATCATCGGGGCTCGATCGGGAGATGCTTCGATGTTGAGAGAAGAGCCAATGGCCTTGGGTCTTTTGAATGACAGGAGCATCTTCTTCAAATAACCAGGTGTTGACCCTTGAGATGCAGTTTGGATCAGGAATCGATGAGGTCGGCCGAACTGTGAATGCACCGTTCGAGCTCCAACCGAGCTCCTAGAAGCCTCAACCTCGATCGATCCGCGGTCGGCATCCTCGACGCCTGGGAGCTCCACCTGGGCCGAGGGCCTCGGGCTTTCAAAAGTTGTTACCAACTCTGATCTCTCAGTGGGGAGAATTGCTCCATAACCCAAAGAAAGAGACAGACAAAAAGATAAGTGAAAGAGACCACATAGAGAGAGAGAGAGAGAGAGAGAGAGAGAGAGAGAGAGAGAGAGAGAGAGAGATGACCTTTTCTTCCTCCCCATAGCTGTCATCCTCTTTCTTCCCTTTCTTTATACATACTCCTCTTTCGAAGCCCATCTTCTTTTGGTCGGGTATCAAAAAATTGGAGGAGGAGACACTACCGATGTTTAGCTCCCCGTCGCCGGCCTCCACGCCGTCATCCATCGCTCCATTGCCACCCTTGATCCTGCCAATGCATCCAAGAGAAAGCGGTGGCCTGCAGGGACCCCAGATCCGGATGCGGTGGTGCTGTTGATATCGCCAAGGACGTGGTGAATTTGTACGGAACATGGCAACTCGAATCGGGCATCGACGAGGAAGTACCGACGAGGAAGCTCGCACGACCCATCACAACTAGGACCATGCATCGGCAAGGTCGATTGAGGGGTGGCAAGGTCGTACGACACATCATAACTCAGATCGACGCCTGGGAGCTTCGCTCGACCCATGGCGAGGAGGAAGCAAGGGCAAAACGATCCATGGCTCATACCTTGATGTGATTTGAGCTCGATTAGGTTGAAGGAGAAGTTGCGAACACGCCTGAGGCGCGCTTGAGTATTTTTGAGCCTCGCTCGGTGGTGGCGAGGGAGGCGGAAAGTTTTGCGAGCATGATTACGGTGATGGAAGGCTCTGCGAGCATTGTCGACGCTTTGGTTCAATTCGTGTGAGCCAGAGAGGTGTTGATCGAACTTGGTGATCCATGGAGGTGTTGGTCCTAGCCCCTACACAGGGGCCCTCGATCGATGCACAAACGATCCACAGATCCTTCTGTCGGGATCTGAGACCTTGTTTGACACCAAGGGATGCTCAGATCTCTGATGGGTGGAAACGGACATCAATTGATAGGAGCTTCGATCAGTTTCTACGAGACTCGATCTGTGTTGGGTTCGGTTGCAAGCTCTCTGGGGTAATCGTATTTGGTCATCCAGATGCCCACACTTCGGATGATCGAAGCTGGACTCGGCGTTGAGTTGGGTCGCCGGGCATGATCTGCACTCGAAAGGAGATCTGCCCCTTCGTGTCGGTCTTGTAGGGCGTGATAAGGAATAATATATCTGCCTTTGTTGGGAAGAAAGACAGATTTCAGTTGATGGAACGAGTCACGGTCCGTGCGGCTGACAACGTGGATGTTGACTCGAGTTCCCACAGACGGCGCCAAATGTTTCTGCTATTTTTCGCAGAACACATTAATAGTATGGAGGGTGCGTGGTCAACGCGGTCAAAGAGGGGACGCGCGGGACCCCCGAGTTGTCGTGGCTGTCGCTCGAGACGGAGATGACCGGTGGGGTCGACCGACGGCGCGTTCGCTCGAGCGGAAAGGCGCGGCTCCGTTCTTTGGCGGGCCGAGGGGTAGCCTCGGCGAGATGACAGCCTCCGGGATCGGTTGAAGGCAGAGTCGCTCGCAGCGGGGCGCGCGGATCCTCGCGTCGGCTCGGCGAGGGGTAGCCTCGGCAGAGTGACGTCCTCGTGACGGAGGAGACAAACGAGGTCGGGGACGAGGGCGCTCGGCACCGGCTGGAAGGATGCCGAGGGGTAGCCTCGGCGTCGCTGGAGCTCCTGGACCTGAATAGACGAGAGAGGTCGTCAGGGGGGTCGGACCTTGGTTCCGACCGAAGCCCCTCCGATGCCAAAGTCAGATCTTGGCCTGATAAGTGCTTGGTGGGATCGAGTATGGCTCGCGGAGAGACCGATACTCGAGTCCTCGGGCCGAGCTTTGGAGGAGAAATATTCAAGGTGGAAGAAGGTGTAAGATGGGAGTATGAGGTACCTCCGTTGTAGGTGGTGAAGATCCGGCCCCTTCCAAATGACGCCCGACCCCTCCTCATATAGACGAACCATGCTCATCATGTGCCATGATGTGGCATCATGGCCGCCATTCATGGGGCCGTGCAAATGGGGAAGGGTTGAACCCCTCTAATTGCGCCCACTTGATGATGCCATGAAGGTGGAGTCATGGCCATGAGTGAATGCCATCATTGGCGGGCCATGAAGGCTGGAGTAATGGGCATTGCGGTTGCCATAATTGGCGGGCCATAATGGCGGGGGAATGATGGCCATTAAGCCTGGCCATGAAGTCAGTTGCCATATTTGGCGAGCCATGAAGGTGGCTGCCATAATTGGCGGATCATGATGGCACGGGGTGGCTGCCATAAATGGCGAAGGCTTCCTCGATTTGGGCCCCGATTTCCTCCGCTACAGAAGCGGGCAATCTCTTGGGCCTTCGTCGTGGGTGGAGAAACGTGACCCGCCCGTAAGATCCTTGGGCCGGAGCCCGAGGCCGTAGTTTGGCTGGTTGACTGGTCGTGGTTGACTTGGCTCCCCCGGACCCGGTCAAAATAGTCGTAACAGTCTCTAAACAAGTTTAAATCCTATACTCATTACTAACATCATGATAACAAGGTTATTAATAAATCTAAATTTATAATACACTGCTGCATGCATTGCTAATTATAAATATAACAGAAAAATAAGCTAGACTTATATGGCTTCAGTAAATTGTCATTCAATATCATGAAGAATTCCTAGAGACCTCCCATATGCAAACTGGCCCAGATAGCATTGCCACTTTGATTTCCAAAATTCAATTTCAAGTTCCAACTGCATAGGATAGTAATTATTTGAAGAGCCCAATAATCTGCTTATCAAAGATTTAGCATGCGTTAAACTCACGCACCCACAAAATACCCCATGTTCTCTGAGTTAGGTCCTAGGGCTAACAACACACTATTAATAATATTGTAAATAACATGTGACATAAACCCATGCACTCACAGAATAGGATGCTAAACCTATTCACAGAATAGGATAATATTATTCACAGAAAGTATAATAAACCTATGTATAATAACCTACATACCTAAAAACTATGTGCCCATCATACTATTTAAAACTAACCTCTTAGATCTTAAACCTCTCGTTGGTTGCAGGTGGAAGAGCGAGGAGGGCGGCTTCGAGGCTGGAGGCAGCGACAGTGGCGGCTGCGGCGGCTTGGGGACAACGCCGGGCGGTGTCGGTGCCTGGGAACAACGCTGGGCGACGCTGCTTCTCGTCTTGGGCGGCGCTGCAGCCGTGGAGGTGCCGGTGCTGTAGAGGATCGCTCGGGCGCTGCTGCACTGCAGCGGAGAGCTTCCGGCAGCCACCAGATCTTGGTCGAAGGGAGAGGGAGAGAGGGAAGTCGGAGGGCATGGCTTGAACGGAGGTGGGCGTGGCGCTGCAGCTGGCACGATCGGAGGGAAGCCGCGTGCTTGTGGGTTTGTTTGCGTGAGGAGAAGATGTTACGGTGCCTGGGATGTTGGCGGCTTGTTGTTGTTCGGCCTAGGGTTATATTTTTCAAGCTAGGGTTGCAAATGGCTCACGTGAGGAGACTTTAGGCCTAGGGGTATTTTATAATAAACTGGGTTCAAAAGGTTAGCTGCTACCCTAGGTATAGATTATAGGTTAGCTTGTGTGGGGAAAATTTGAAAGGAGCACGTGAATAGCCCATCTATATTGTCTCATAGGTTTCCTATTAAATTATGTGTGTGTGGGGTGTACTTTAGGATGGCAGCACAAAAATCCCAAGGGTTAGGTTTTAATAAGTGATTAGGATTTATATCATAAAATAATCAGCGGTTGAACTCATTAAACCTAGGGTATAAAAGTAAGAGATTGGGAGGAAAAGTGAAAGTGTGTCAAACGGAGCCCAAAAATTATGAGATAGATACTTGGGCGACCGTGACAACGAGAGAAATAGAACTAAGAAGACAGATCACAAGTTGGTTGACGAGGAGCGAAACTAAAAATAAAAAGGTCTCACGTCGAAAGTGAAAATCACGACGCCTCTTCAAACAAAGTCAAGTTGTGGAAGAACGACCCGTGAAATGTTGTTCCAAAATAATTCCACAAATTAATACTCTCCGAGAGGGTCACAACGGCATATCACACCATAGTGTCCGGATGAAAGATAAGGCTAAGAAAAATACGTGAACTTTAAGGAAGATACGCGTACAAAGGATACAGGGTCCAAAGGAGACGGTAATCTCAAGTTGGGCACACATCGGGGGTTGGCTTGCTAAGGATGCAACCAAGGTGCTACGGCCCTATCGACATCAACGACACGACTCACATACAAAGCAACAAAACCAATCAGGTGTCCATTTTCTATGCGCACAGCCGTATAACGAATACCGACCGTTACAACGTTAAACAAAAGCGCTTCATGGGAGGCAACCCATGCTCTAAAACTTTTATCTTCGTTTTTAGGATTCTTTTTAGCTTTATTTTTTCTATTTTAATAATTAAATCCAGCCGCGTGATCATCCGTCGAGAGACTTAGGCCATTTGTGAATTTTTGCAGGAAACAAGCCCTCACCCGATCGAGTGATTACTCAACCGATCGGGTGAGACGTATCAGACAATGGCCGTATCTGAGCTCCAACAAACCGGTCGGGTGAAGCAAGCTGAGACCGGGTGGCAGACCGTGTGAGCTGTGCAGAAGTCTCGGGAATTTTGGGAATTGATCAACCGATCGGTTGATACAAAGCGTGGTCGGGTGACTAACCGGGTGACCTGTACTAAACTTTCGGGAAAAAGTGTGGAGCGGCCAACCGATCTGGTGAAATGTCACCCGATCGTTTCGCCTGTAGCCAATTTTCAGCAAATTTTTCGACCTAATTGTCAACAAATCAGGTGAGTTTTCACCCGATCGGTTCGACTTAAACCCTATAAATAACCCGACTCCACCCGTTCATTTCCCCTTCACCCGATTTCATCTCTCCAACGCTGTTTCGACTCCTCCGAGCTCCAACCGGCCTCCTCCTTCCCTCAACCGACCGCAAACCTCTCTCCATCGATCTCTCTCTCTTTCTCTTCGATTTCACCCGCATCAAAACCCTAGTTTTCACCCATACCCCCCCCCATTTTCGAAAATTTGCTGAAAGGAGTTGCCGCGGCTTCACACTTCTCCCAATTGCGTTGCGTTGGGACGTCTACGAGCAAGGATCTTCATCTCGCTTGGGTAAATTCGCTCCTTAGCTTAATTTTATATTTTGCCCTAGAATTTTAATTTGCTCGATTGCTTGTGTTAGTGTGCATTCATCGCATTTTGCATTCACTCACACACACTCTCTCTCACATGGCCCGGGACCAAGATAAGGGTAAGGGTATCATGCGAGAGGAGGGGTCGTCTCGTAAGAGACACAAGACCACACGTCCACTACACACACGCCCTCCTCCCGCACAGTCTGCACAGCCCCAACCCCAACCCCAACCTGTCGTCCCAGTTGAGGACCCACTGATGGGTCCGCGTGGCTACCGCTTTAGGAACCAGGAGCATAAGGATTTCTATCATAGACTTGATGCTCGGGGGCATCTATCGACCAAATTTTCCCACACCCAATCGCTTATCGATCTTGGTGTATTCACCGAGGTCGAGCTCTCTTCGCAAATTTAGGTTGGTTAGCTTTCCTAAACGCTAGCGTCGTGTCCTACCCCGCACTCACACTCAAATTCTTATCCACACTTGTCTGTGAGTCGGGGTCGGTCGTTATATTTCGGGTTCGTAATAGAACCATTCGCACCCACCTAGATGTCATCAATGACATCTTCGGTTTTCCCATCCTTGGGGACGACGATATACGTTCCTCCGGGTATCCCCCGAATTTGACGTCGATCAGTTTTAGTTCCGCCTCACCCTGCACCCTCACTATCCCCAAGGTAAGGCCAAGGCCTCCTCCATCATTCACCCCATCTTCTGTCTGGCCCACCGAATCATTTCCTGCACGTTTTTCCCTAGGGATGAGTCCGGTACCGTGACCATCCCTGATGTCTTCATTCTGTGGGCCATGACCTTTCCCTTTGTCCGCGGGGATGACGGGATTTCTTTTAGGCCCCAAGTTGTTCCCGTCCATGCCGGTGCTTGGCTTGTTTCCAAGCTTCTGGAGATTAGCCGTGCCGGCAAGGGCAAGCTTTGTTGCGGGGCCTTATCACGATCATAGCTTCTGCTCCCCGATTCAACATCGTCATCCCCCGAGATCTTCCCGCTGCCGCAGGACCCTCACGTCTAGATCTAGACGTCCTGCAGCATATTCACATGATTAAGCCTCGTCCATATGGCCGTTTCACCTTCCACTATGGGCACCCCCCGTCTCCCTATACCATTCTCCCCAACCCCGCTCGCATGACCATCCATTTTGTGGCAGATTGGACTTTTCCCCCCTGATCCTGAGTTTCTTGGGGGTTACGACTTCCTTTCATCCCGGGCGCACCCAGACCACCTTCCCCTACTGCCCACTTAGGCGAGCAGGACATCCCTGTGCACCGTGATGACCCTGGGGCTGGTCTTAGTCATGTCATCCCAGCTTCTGTCCCGATCACCACCGTCGCCACGTCTCCGGTCCGTACGACCACCACCTCCACCTTTCGTCGTGCCGCTTCTACTTGCCTCCACCTCGAGGCTGAGTTAGCTGCATTACACGCTGCCGCTTCTTCCTCCACCTCCTCGGTCCCACCCCCTTCGATTTTCTCTCACCCACGCTTCCTCGCACTTGAGAGGAACGTGGCCGCCATCCTCCGCCTTCTCACTCACGTCCACGGACCACCCCCTCCCACACCACACCCCTCACCCCCACCTTCACCGCCTCGACGATTTTCACCTCCCCCATCACATTCTTCACCTCCACCATCACCCCCTAGGCGACAATCCCCTCCTATCACTACTTCCATCCCCACTACCTCATCTACTCCCACCGTTTCCATTCCCTCTACTGTCGCCCCCACAGCTCCACTACCCTCCACTTCCGTCACTCCATATGTGCGCTGCAAGAAATTGCAGGTACGTTTGTGATCACTTCCCCCACCATCCTCACCTACCCCCATCCCGCCTTCATCCTCACCTACCCCCGTACCTCCACCACCCACCACCGCATTGGTCGCCATTTCACTCCCACTCACCGTCATCACCTCCACACCACCCATCGTCCACACTTCCTCCACACCCACCGATCCATCACCTCGACCACTTTCTCCACTTCTCCGCACACCAGTCACCTCGCCCACCCACACCGCATCCCCCACTTCTTCCATCGAGGAGGACGAGGATGATTCCTCTCCTGCTTTTTTATTTCACTTTGTTTTCTGACCTCCCCCTTGCATATCTCTGCATTTTCATGATCACATCATATCACTAGCATTGTTACGTCTAGCTTGGGGGAAGACGTTTTTCTATGTGCTGTCGTGATGTGTTTTTATGTGCTTGTTTATATATGTTATGTGGTGTGATTTTCCATCTCTATTTTCTGTTTATATGTCGTGTGGTGTGAGCTTTATTTTTATTTTTATCTTTTATCTTTTATTTTTCATTTTCATATGTGTGTTTTTCTTATCTTTCATGTCTTTTTTGTGTCGGTGCGTATTCCCCCCCCCCCATTTTCATTGCCCTCCCGTATTTAATTCTATTGCATTGAGGGCAATGCAAGTTTCAACTTGGGGGAGTCGCACTTCGTGCGTCATTTTCGTCTTTTTCTTCGTTTTTGCGTCGTTTTCACCGTATTTTTCTTTTTTCTTTTTCTCATTTCGATGTCTTTTTCCTAGAGATGATCCCTATGATGAATTGCCACAAAAATCACACACACACCTAGCATGGCTTCGATAATCACATTCACTAACCCTAGGGAGCCGGGTCCTCTTGCATTTCATGCATCGTGGGTCCACTTGCTTTTATGTGAGTCATGTGTCGTGCTTAGCTGTTTGGTGTGCTTCTACTTTGTGAATGTGATTTATATACATGTCCAGGAATGACCCCTAGATTATCATGCTTCGATTTGAATATGCGGTATTTGCTTCTACTGCCTGCTTCTATATGCATGTTATATATATGTATCGTATGCTTCAATTCGCATGTGTCGGGATTCCACAATTAAGGACTAGGATAACTCATTTAGCCTATGCTCTGATTAGCGAGAAAAATTTCCTTTGTCCAAGTGTTTAGATTCCGATTTCTTTTTTGTTTTACTTGGTGCAAATCCCCTCGTCGTGTTCCGTTCTCCCACTTGGGAGAGTACACAAGTACATATCCCAAAATCCAAAAATCCAAAAAAAAGAGAGAAAAGAAAAAACCCAAAAAAGAAGAAAGAAAAGAAAAGAAATATGTATAGCCAAAAACCCAAAAAAAATACAAATACCCAAAACCCAAAAAATTCTAGTGTGAATATTTTTCCTATCTACCGAGAATAAAGGGAAGGCGAGAATTTGCACCGAGTGCTCTACTCCATACCTTCTCAACCTCCATCGTTTTCGAAAACACTTGGAATAGGGAATTTCTAGCTATTATCTAGGCGATAGTGTGGTGATGTCCGAATCCCTAGCTGTGGAGTCCCTGACACATGATACACTTCTATTCTCATACGCTTCTCATGCATGCTTGAGCCATATATTCACCGCCTATTTCGAATCGAATCGATATTTGGGTCATTTCTCGGATTTGTGTATATGGAGCTTATAACACAATGTAGATAGCGACACCGTCTGCTAGCACACGACCACACTCACTCGCGCTTCACCGCGTGGGCCCACGGCACTTGTCTGGACTCGTATTCCTTGGTTTAGTGATGTGATTTAGCGTTTGCTTGCTTGGTATGTCGTTTTTGATTTTGTTGGCCCTGACGGGCGATTTAGGATTTAGAGTTCTCCTTTTTCTCTCTTTTTCTCTATTTTCTCCCTCCGAGCTCCTACTCTCACTCGTCTTCCTCGAGGACGAGGAAGGGTTCAGCTTGGGGGATTTTGACGTGCGCTTATATTTCATATATTCACGCACGTCTTCCTTTGTGTTTTTCCGTTATTTTCCGCCGTCTCGTATCCGTTTTCTCGTTTTCTTTCACTTTTCCGTGTTTTTGTATGTTTGCAGGATTTTGACAGCGTAGGGGACATATATCCATGATATCATAAGTCCCCGGAGCAACGGGAGGAGTCACGTGTGATCCAGGGGGTCAAATGACGAAGGTCGCTATCTTTCAACCCCCACCCGATCGTTTGGACACAGCCAACCGATCGGGTGATGCACGCGTGCACCACCCGGACAGCTGCTGAAGCGACGAGAGCATCAAGAGACCGGGTCACTGACCGGTTCAACCTGACTAACTTCTCGGGAAATTGGAGCTAAAATCCAACCGATCGGGTGATCTTCACCTGATCGGTTCATCTGTAGCCGTTTCCTCGAAGACACGACTCGGACAGCTCACCCGACAGCCAGCTGACCGTGCCAAAATGTCGCAAGTCTATGTCTTTTTAGGCAACAATTCCAACCGATCGATTGATTTATCAACCGATCGGTTCACCCGATGAGCTCAAGATCCAAACGACGAGCAGCTTCCGCCAACCGACCGTGTCGACTGACCGGGTGAAGCCCTGAAGATCGCTGCCGAAGTTCGCAGCAGGTCACCCGATCTGGTGATCTTTCACCCGATCGGTTGATGTCGTTTTCTATATATAGAAGCCCTAGGTTTCCAGAAAACGGGGAGTTGTTATTTTTTACTGTTTTTCTCTCTTGTGGCGGCTGTAATTTTCTAGTTATTTGTAAGTCATCTGATCTTTACCAAACTTTGATATTATCTTAATTGCATTACTAATATCGCATTTCTATTGCCCGATTATGTTTTTAACGGTCGATTTTCATTTATATTGCTTTTTAGTAAATATGTGTGAGTCGTTCCCAAATCTGGGATTTTGGTGGAAACCCCTTCGTGGGTTCTCCCCGATGCATCCATAGGACTAGCAAATCGATAGGGATTAGGAATCTATCGGTTACGCGGGGTGTTTCATTGTCATCGGCGGGAAAAAGACCGCCTTTGACTGTTGGGCCAAGGTGGAATAAACTTGGCGGTTGACTCCCTAGCCATAGCTCACGCCCTTAGCGTAGACGTCGAATCCTAGCGCGCAGGAGCGGCAGGATGAGATGTTGGGAGTTATCGTTGCGAGCTTAGTGCTCCCGAAGTCGGTCAGTGTTAATGGACATGGAAATGCCAACTGACCGAACCCGGGTAGTCCGGCGTATCATCCTTGGCACTGACCGGAATATCGGGCCCATGGGACGTCGGTATCACTCTTAGAGGCGACGTCTCACCATTAGACCCTAATTCCGATCGTTATCCTACCTGTAGGCTGTATTGGCAAGAATCGCACGATAAGGTGGAAACCGAAGTCCCGGGTTTCTCTTTATATTGTTTATCCCTCACATTCTATTTTCTGTGACAACCCATCTACCGATTTGGGCTACCTCACCCATGGGATGAATTTGGTCCTTTCTGACACAAGCACACAACCACGCCTGCCTGAGTTCGACCCCCAAGCCACACTACAACACCGTGCTCTTGCGGTTATAAATATTTGAATCTCACGCCCCCAATCATATATTGCACACTTGCATGCGACAAACTAGGGGGACGTCAGGACCTCAACACCCAAATGATCACAGATGCGCACGAGCATCTCCAAATTAGTGAACTTGACATAATGCTCGAGGATCAAGGGGCAATGCTCAATTTGGTTATAGGCGGCAAGACAAAGAGGGTTATTGCGGCATATGGAGATATCTACCCCAGCAGAAGGCTTAGGACCTTCCCCTTGGACTGTCGCGGGGTAGTGCAAGCAGGCAGGGTAGGTTCCTTCTCGGCAGCCTCAGTCTCCGGAAAATAATCCTCGTCGGAGTCAGAGGATGGTGTGGGAGCACGATAGAGGCCAGGGGTCAAAATCTTCTGGAACTTTGGCTGGGGCTTGGGTTTGGATGAGGGTTTAGGTTTGGAAGCGACAGCCTTCTTCTTTTTGAGTGGAGGCGAAGAAGATGATGGAGAAGTAGGCGACGAAGGGGGCGGACAAGCGGTTTTGGAACGACGTTTGGGTGGATTGGAGCTGGAAGGAGGATCGGCAGTCATCGGAGATGGACCGGGAGAGCGGATTTGGATTCTAGTTCTCGCCATGACATCAAAACGAGAAATACAACGAAATCAAATGATAAACGAATCCTAAATGAGGAGAGAAGGGAGGAGGAGATACCCTAGGAGGAGGATGATGACCGGCGGAGACTGGAGGTGGCCGGAGAAGGTGTCGGACGGCGGGAGAAGACGAGTTGGTCAGTGCTTTAGGGTTTTAGGATGGGAGAGAGAACCGATTAGATTGAGATCTAATCGGCTGATGGATGAGTTAATCGATTTAAGTAGGGCCAAAGTCAAGATTGCCCTTGTCCCTCTAGTCGGTCTGAGTTCAATAGCTGATCGACTAAAACGCATTCTAGTCGGTCGGCAGATGAACTTGGATCGACTAAATGGCAGACAGCAAGTGAGGCAAGAAATAGGGCCTAATCTAGTTGGTCTAAGTGCAATATCTAACCGATTAGAAGTGAAACTAGTCGGTCTGTAGATGAACTGGGACTGTCATGCCCCGCTTCCCAAAAAACGGAAGCGAGGACGTGACGAAGGTCCGCATGTGCTTAAAACAAGAAGGATTTACGTTTTCTTTTCTTCCTCCTTGGTTTAAGCACATTACGCGTCTGTGTGATAGCACCCTTGCAGATTCTTGCATGCAAACTCAACAACACAGATAAGTATTTTATTACGATCTCAAGTCTCAAAAATGAATATAACAATGAAGGAAATAAAAGAGAGAGGGTCATAAAGCCCATACAATCATTGAGAGAGTAATATGTACAAAGATGCTGCGAGGGTACAAAGCTTCTCAGTGGAGAAACTCAGCGGAAAGGCACTCCTGATCAACCGGCTCAGCCACTAAACAAACTCCTCTGCAAACCCGTCTAATACCTGACGTATATTTCACAAGACAAGGAAATATACGTCAGCGAGGGTCGCTCGGCAAGATTTAAAAAGATAAAAAGAAACTTGAACCTCGGCAAGGTTTTCGAAATCATTAACATGGCAATCGTATGAAACGTGTGGCATCGCAGATGTGGTGTACAGAGTAGTAAGCATGCCAATCGTGGTGTGCAAATTAACTAACGTGGCAAGTGTAGTAGGTACAGCAGGGGCATGGCAAGTGTAGTGTGTACATTAATAAACATGGTATGTGTAGTGTGTTCATCAATAAACATGGCAATGATCGGTCCATATTTTGCACCTTTTTTCTGCATGTTTGCACGCCATTTCGATTGCTCATATTGCGATTTTTACGATTATTCGATGATATTGCGTTACTTTTCACTATTTCTTGTTTTTGTCGGATTTCAGGAAATATGGAGCAATTGGGAGCAAACATGAGCTTAAAGGACTTGCACGCGTAACGGAGCATCATTCATGGCCTTATTGAGGAGTTATCAGCGCTAGAGGATGAGTGGAGAAGGAAAGAATTTGATAGAATTGACAAGGAGGCGAAAAGGAGAAGAAAAGAGCTCAAGAGTACCCCACTCGGCCGAGCAGACTGCTCACTCGGTCGAGTGAAGGACCGCACTCGCCCGAGTGAAACGGATACACACCGAAGATTTGCCATATTCACTCGGCCGAGCAAGGAAGACCACTCAGCCTAATGAGAAAGCCCACTCGCCGAGTGCTACAGAGATTTCGTCCAGAGAAGAGGCCAACTTACTGGAATTTGGAGAAGCCTCACTCGACCGAGTGGCAAAGCCCACTCGACCGAGTGAAGAAGCCCACTCGCCCGAGTATTACAGTGGTTTTCTCCTGAGACCTAAGCAGACTCTCTGGAATTTTTAGAGAACCACAGAAGACCCTACTCGGCCGAGTAGAGAAGCCCACTCGACCGAGTGAAGAATCCCACTCGGCCGAGTGATGCCGATGACACGAGCGCCTAGATTTTCAGATAGCCTCCCATTATTTTAAAATTTGCTATCATTACTTCAATAAAAGTATTTTTCTCATATTTTTTATAGATAGTAGACTTCATGATGGTTCCAACGCCGCCAAGAACGTGCCAATCAGAGGTCGGATGAAATCTGGAGAATTTCTTCAAGTTGATGATGCAGTGTTGAAATTTCCACTCGGCCGAGTCATTTTCCCACTCGGCCCGAGTGACTGCGGGCCCAGATTTTAAGTTGCAACCAAGCTGATTTAGGGCACGAATTTGAGAGGGTTTTGGAGGGTTGTTTGCTAGGGTTTTGGGAGGCAATATAAGAGGTTTGTAGCCGTCATTAGGGGGAGTCCCATGATGTTTTCTTAGTGATTATTTTAGAGGTTAGGCCATGTCCTAGGCCCCCTCTTGGATCAAAAAGCTTGTAATTGGATTGAATTTCTTCATCAAAGTTAAGTATCCTTGTTCTTGTTGTTTGAATCTTTGATTTGATATCTTTTTACATGCAAGCAATGTTTTTTATTGATCTCTATATCGTTATTTTTATGCTTGAGTAGATTTGATGTTCTAGGGCAAGGGGATGAACCCTATAGATCTAATTTCAAATTTGTGATGAATGAATTTCTAAGTTGCTAGAATTGCTAGGAGGTTAGGTTGTGATTGATTTATCACGGATTGCTAGGAATTTCCATCGATTTGGGGTTTGCAAGAGATTGGATTCCTATCGATGGGAAGGTCTAGATATTCGAATTAGGTTTATAATCGAAATTATCTAGACTTGGTTTGCAAGAGATTGGACCAAAGCTAGGATTTTTATTATAAATCTATACCCATATTCGTTTGCAAGAGATTGGACGAATACGAACTATCACAACCTAGATCATAACTCGAGTTTGCACGAGAGTGGGCTCGAGGAGCGATTGGGCGATTATGTCGATCTTCATTCTAGTGGCTTAGGTTAGGGTTTGCATGAGAGTGGGCTCTAATCGAGGTTTGCTATAGACCGACAATAGCGCGAGAGCGTGAGCTTGGTTCTACATTAAGTTGCGACTAGTTCACCTCAACACAAGTCTAGTGATATTGAGATTTACTATTTACAATGATGTATAACGATCTGTTGTGGGAATTCCCTAGCCCTAGACACTTTTATTATATTGTATTTGAATCGATATTTGACCAACATCTCTATTACCGACACCGACATTCATCACCATTGTATACGCTCACCTAATATTAGTTACTGCTATACCCAAACTAGTATACGCTAATCTATACTACGCACTATACTTATATACTGCTATATAATAATTAACAGGTACATTTACACATAGGCATATGAAAACTAACATATGCAATAAGGTAATGCATGATATTAACGTGTCACCACTATAACTTACAGTCTATGTTATAATTATAACCAAGGTTTACAAAAGAGTCACATTATATAGATTAATAAAAATAGATTAATATGCTGTATAAATTTAACTCACAGTCATACTCATATCTTTAACAAAATAACCATTTAATACTCTAGTACTTCTATGTTCTATTAAACTGTTACATCAACCAACACACCTATAATAAAAATACATATTTTTATATTTTTATAAGGTAACAAGGCACTCATTACTCTCTCTTACCTCTCTGTCTCCTGCTGCCACCTCCTTTCTTCCTTCTGATGTAGGGAGGACGGAGGCCAAGGGCACGGCTCGGCAAGGGGCAACGCACGGCAGCGGGGGTCCTCAGGTGGCGATCAGTGAGCTGTCTGTGGAGATGAGGGGGAAGTAGCTGGCCGGAGGCGGGAGGAAACGTCGGGCTGGGGGGTGATCTGTGGCGATCGGAGAGGGGAGAAACGGGGAATGAGAGATGGGCTCGGTGGTTGTTGTGAAAGAGGGGAGGACAGCGCGGTGTAGGGGAAGAAGGGTCGATGGGGCCTGGATGCGGTGTCGGAGGTAGAAGGTGGGCTTGTCGGAGCTAAGGTAGGAGGCGCTGTCGGATGGAAGCGGTGGCAGAGTGAGGCTGGGGTAGGGCCGACGAGGGACGAGGGAGTTAAACTGCCGGTGGTCAGCGTAGTCGGCGGTAGGAAGTCTGGTCGTCGGTGAGGGGCAATGGTCGTGATGGGTGGGGCGCCTTGGTGCTTGGATAGAGGGAGCTGGGTTGGGATCGGGCTCGGGCAGTGAGGTGGTGGACTGGAGCTGCGGGGATATCCAGATGGCGGTGTTGGGTTGCTCGGCGCCTGGGGTTTCGGGGGTTGGAGAGATGACGAGTAACGGTCGAAGGGAGGAGCGACGAGGTGGCGTGCGGAGTAAAACTTGGGGACTGGGCTCGATGGGTTCGGGGGCAGAGATGCAGAGGGTCGGTGGACGGCGAAGGCTGTCGATGGGTTCGAGGTGTGGTAGTTCGAAGGGGGTCGAGATTGGAAGTAGCGGAGGTAGAAGATAAGTGGCGAGGAGGCTTGGGGAAAGATGTTCGGCTCGCCTGAGAGCGGAGGGTGTCGGGCTGTGGGGTCATCTGTTTCGAACAGAGTGGGGAGGTTGATGGGTAGGGCGGAGGCTTCGAGGTGGCAGACTTCGTATGAAGGCGGCTGACGGGGGTC
Source organism: Scilla litardierei (assembly GCA_030789695.1). Lineage (NCBI taxonomy): Eukaryota > Viridiplantae > Streptophyta > Magnoliopsida > Asparagales > Asparagaceae > Scilla > Scilla litardierei. The sequence continues at coordinate 144,464,759 of CM061134.1, forward strand.
GTCGGCGTCGGGATTTGTGGCGGAGGTGGCTTGGGTTCGAAAGAGTCGGCGAGGGCACTGAGTCAGAGAGAATTCAGGCTGATTGAAGAGGAGGCGGGGGTTTGGGTTTGAGTCACCAGGGACTTGAGGGAAGACATGTGGAGGTGGTCAGAGGGCGCTCGGGGTTGGGGCACTGGGTTTGGGTGGAGTTGCCGTGCGGTTGGTCGTCGGTAGGGGAATCGGGTGGAGAAGGCGCTGGACGCCGCTGGGTTCTGGGAGTCTGGAGAGAGGGGAGGAAGGCGGCTAGGTGACTGGGGCGTGGACTGGCATTGATGGGTTGCGGGGAGATGCGACGACGTAGGGCTCAGGCTTGCAGGTTTTACCGGAGATGAGTCGGAGGAGGCGAGGTGAAGCAGGGTGCCAGGGTTGCTGGGTTCACCGTACGGGAGGGGAGAGTTGAGGCTAGAGTTCTTGGAGGTCGAAGGGAAGGAGGTGCGGGGTCGAGGTGGTTGTCGGAGGAAGGGGAACGGTAGGGTGGTGTCGAGCTGGATAAGGGAGGGGTGATGGGTTCGAAGAGGGCTGGTGGTTGGGTGTTGAGAGGCGATGGGGTTAACGGTGTATGGAGCAGAGTGGAGGAAGGAGACTGGGTTTCCTTGGGGTTTTAAGAAGAGGATGGAGGCTAACTGGAAGGAAACGTGGGTGCATGCATGGAGTGATGGGGAGAGGGTTAACCGCATGTGCGTGTAACGTGGGTGCGGTTAAAGAGAAAGAGGGACGTGGGGGTGTGAGATACGGGGGGTTAATTAGGATCTAAATCTAATTAGTTAGGATATCCTCAGTCTGCTAGGATTAGTATCAGATTTAGTTGTAGTCTTGTTTTTAACCTAAATTAAATTTTGAAGACATTTGAGTTAACAGAAAGGTTTAATAGGATTTATAAAAGTAGTTAAGATATTGGACTGATCGGTTTAGATTAGGTATGATTTTAGATATGATGTATTATTTAATAATTGATTTGTGAGGAGGTGATAGATTTAGGGGAACCATTTTGATTTAATATGTATTAAGATGATAATTTGGATATTTCAGGATTTATAATCTTTCGATTCATGAAGTCAACTAGGTAATGAGGGAAGGCATTCAATTTGATTAGGATTGGATTTGTTCAGTTCGGTTAAGATTTGGTCGAGATATAAAACTTATTATGGTTCGGATTAGAAAATCAATATCGTTAAGATATTTAGATTTGGTCTAGATTTGAGGAAACATCTGATTAGGATAATCGGATTATTACGATCTCCCCTCTTGCAATCAACATCAACCAAAAGTTAAAGAAGATAAGAGCGCGGTCATTAAATCGTATGCTCGAGCTAATAATAATAACAATAGATAAAATCATATACTATTTACTCCAACAGACTACGATACTAATTGAATACGTACGAAAATACGTATAGATAAAAACATGTCGTTACAGGGACCGACTAACCGAGTCCAAAACTTTGAAAATGAGAGATTTTGAGTTCTTTTCCAAAAGCACTTGGACTAAACATCTAAGCACTATCATACGCACTTATTCTACCCCATAAAACCAGAAAACCATAAATACGACGTGCAAATCGAAAAACCTGTCATCATTCCAGCATAAAATAGAGAATATCACAACAAATCCAGCATGAGCTTATGAATATCATTATCATGCAAAATTATGAAAAATATGAATCCTAAATCTCGGATTCACCCATAATCCCCAATTCTCGACGTAACCGCACAAAGGTATCTTCCTTGAGTAGTTTCGTGAAAATATCGGCGATTTGCTTCTGGGTTTCAACGTACACTAAAATGATGTCCTTTTTAGCTACATGATCATCTAGGAAATGGTGATAGACATCTATGTGTTTGGTACGGGAGTGGTGTACCGGATTCTTAGAGAGACATATTGCACTTAGGTTGTTCACCATGATAGGGCAAGTATCACAGTTTATACCAAAGTCTTTAAGTGTGTGTCTCATCCAAAGAACCTGTGCACATGCAGCACCGGCGGCGATATATTTCGCCTCAGTGGTTGAAAGTGATACTGAATTCTGCTTATTGGAGAACCAAGAGACAAGGGAATTTTCTATAAAATGACAAGTGCCACTGGTACTCTTCCTGTCGGATTTGCATCCAGCATAATCTGCATCAGTATATGAGATTAACTCATATGTGCTTGACTTTGGATAGAATAATCCGTAGTCTAATGTGTCTTAAATAGCGAAAAATACGTTTAACCGCTATTAAGTGTGATTCCTTAGGTTGTGATTGATACCTAGCATAAACACAGACGACAAACATTATATCTGGCCTACTAGCAGTAAGATATAATAGACTACCTATTATACCTCGATATAGACGAATGTCTACATCTTTGCCGCCCGTATCTTTATCAAGATGTGTTATGGTGCTCATCGGAGTCTTCTTGCTAGAAGCATTCTCCATTCCAAATCACTTTAGCAGCTCCACCGTGTACTTGGTTTGGTGGATGAAGATTCCATCGTTCATTTAGCGAATTTGGAGTCCTAAGAAATATTTGAGCTCACCCATGTGGCTCATCTCAAACTGATCCTTCATGACATTAGAAAACTCTTCGCAAAGAGTGAAGTTAGTAGCATCGAAAATGATATCATCTACGTAAATTTGAACTAGAATAATATCATGATTAGCATACTTAACAAAAAGAGTTGAATCAACCTTACTCATTTTGAAACCCAAATCCAAAAGAAAGTTCTTTAAGCGGTCATACCAAGCTCTAGGAGCTTGTCTCAAACCATAAAGTGCTTTCTTAAGTTTGAAAACGTGATTTGGAAATTTTTCATTTATAAACCCTGGAGGTTGAGAAACATATACTTCCTCAACGACACCTCCGTTTAAAAACTCACTTTTTACGTCCATTTGAAAAAGCTTGAAATCTTTATGGCATGCAAATGACAGTAATAGTCTAATAGATTCTAATCTAGCTACAGGTGCAAAAGATTCCTCGAAATCGATACCTTCCTCTTGACTGTAGCCTTGAGCAACTAACCGAGCTTTGTTTCGGATGACATTTTGGTTCTCGTCTGTTTTGTTCTTAAAAATCCACTTCGTTCCTATAACGTTGTGGTTCTTCGAAGGCAACGGAACTAGCTCCCAGACCTCATTCCTCTCAAACTGAATGAGCTCCTCTTCCATGGCTAAGATCCAAGAAATATCTTCACACGCCTCGTTGATATTCTTTGGCTCCACGGAAGAGACAAAGGCACACTGAGCGAAGAAGTTAACTTGAGACCTTATTCTGACACCATCTTCCATGTTGCCAATAACTTGCTCATGGGGATGGTTACGAACTGTTGGAAGCTTTCTGGGAACACCCTGGTCACTAGGAACATTCTCAAGAGATTCATTAGTAGGGTTAGTTTCAACAGAATCAATAGCATTAGACTTATCAACTGAATCACAAACTACTTCCATAGAATCATCGTCATCGATAATTCTAGGAGGGACAAAGTCTTTATTAAATGATACATGAAGCGATTCCTCGATCGTTGAGGTTCTTTTGTTATATATCCAGTAGGCTTTGCTATAGGAGGAATATCCAACAAATATCCCCTCATCGGATTTTGGATCAAATTTGTACAAACTACCATACGTGTTCTTGATAAAACATTTTGCACCAAAAACTCTAAAATGTTTAACTTGAGGTAACCTACCAAACAACAATTCATAACAAGTTTGTTTGGTGCCGAGCCTCAAGAGTATTCTATTAAACACATAGCAGGCGGTATGAACCGCTTCTGCCTAAAATTGATGGCCAATGTGGCTATCATCAATCATAGTACGAGCACATTCCACTAGTGTCCTATTCTTCCTCTCAACAACACCAGTTTGAGGGGGTGCGCGAGGAAAAGAAAAGATGTGAGTAATACCAACTTCATCACAGAAGTTTGAGAAAGACTCGTTCTCAAATTCCCCTCCATGATCACTACGAATAGTGACAATAGTGGTTCCAATGAGGTTTTGTACTTTCTTAACAAATACTGTGAAGTTTTCAAAAGCATCAATTTTATAGACTAAAGTAAATAACCAAGTAAATCTAGAAAAGTCATCAACGATGACAAGTCCATATTGGGCATTCCCTAATGAAGCAACTCTAGTTGGCCCAAAAAGATCTAGATGTAAAGCTCTAGGGGCCATTTAGAGGATATGCTTTTCTTAGGTTTGAATGACGATTTTGGAAGTTTGCCTCGTTAACACGAGTCACAAAAGATTTTCTTATTGAAAGAAAGCTTAGGGAATCATTTTATAGAATCTAGCTTGGATAGTTTGAAAAGTGTTCCGAAATTCGCATGACCAAAACGTCTATGCCATAAGTGTTGCTCACTAGTGTTGGCAATAAGACATTGTTCATGAGAATTTGGAATATCTAAGATATATAAGTCCTTATGGCATGTGCCAGAGAACAACACATTATTATTATCAGTTCTTAAAATATGGCACATTCCTTTCTCAAAGCTAACTTTGTAACCATTGTCACAAAGTTGACTTATTGAGATTATATTGTGATTTAAGCCTTTAACAAGGTAAACATCACTTATAAGAGGTTTAGATGGGTTACCAACTTTTCCAACACCTATGATGGTTCCACTCTCGTTGCCTCCGAAGACCACTCGGTTTCTATTTTCAATGGGTACCACTTCGGATAGCAACACAGCTTTACCAGTCATATGTTTTGAGCACCCGTCATCAAGTATCCAACCGTTCTTGGAGCTAAATTTAGATTTGTTGCTCCTTTTATTTTTCTTGAGTACCTGAAGATAAAAACGTTGCATCATGGTACCCAAGGTCATTGGGTCCTAAAGGATTAGACCTTTGGAAGCCAAGTCCAATTGGACTTAGACTTCCCAATATAGTCATCATTGTGCACAACATTCATAAAATAAGAATTAATATACGCTTGTTTCTCATGCATGCTAGCGTCCTTTGGGCCCCAAATCGTGAATGTCTTGGGAGCCCTATTCCTATTGGGAACATACACATTTTTTTGATTTCTACGTGGTGTAATGCCCTACAAGCTACATCACAAGTACTAGAGGGGGGGGTGAATATTACTTTAAAATAATAAGGAGTATAATTCCAAATTAAATTGCAAACAACTACCAAATCAATTTGCGGAAGCTTAAATTGAATGACAACAACAAAATTAACAATGCAAACAAATGATGTTAATGGGTTCGGATCCACCCAAGTCTCCCCGACTTGTTCCCGGTGATCCTACGTCCCAACCACCCGGATCCCCTCCGGATACTTGAGTTAGAAACCCTAACTCAAGATTTCCACTATGAATATCTTGTGAAAAACCTTCACAAGATCAAATCATACAACAACGGCAATAGTGAATCCCACAACCCGGGATCACAACCTTCTCTCACAACCGAGAGAATCAACAAGCAATATAAAAGAGTTTATATTGAAATAAGCAAACTTACCACAAAATCCTATACCTTGAGTTTTTCTTACCCAATAGGTGAAATGAGGGATTTGAGGAAGATGAAGTCACCAAGACCTAGCACCAAGGAAATGACCAGCAATCGGTGCCTAGGGATGATTTGGAGACTTGGATCAAGCTATAGCTTGAAGAGCTCACCAAGAACAAGCTTCTCTCAAAAGGGATTCTAGATCTAGAATAGTGAGAGAATGGGTTTCTTGTGAGGAAGAGAGCTTTAGATTTGAGTGAGAATGGCTATCTCTTTTGATCTCAATGAATCTCTGAATGGAAGCTCTAACCTAGATAGAAATGACCTAGGTTCGTATTTATAGGGTCCCATAAAAACAACTTAGGTCATTCTCCAACGGATAGAAATCTGGGAGAATTAGTCGGTCAAAGAACAATCACTGACCGACTAGTTCATCAACTAGTCGGTCAGTCAAACAGCATGGACCGACTAAGAGAGGAACTGAGAAGAAAGAGAATTTCAGACCTAGAAATCTAGTCGGTCCAAGAAGACATTCTGACCGACTAGTTTCACAACTAGTCGGTCAGTCAGTGAACGTAGACCGACTAAGAGGCAAAATGAAATAGTCTGAACACAAGTTGACTTAGTCGGTCCAAGAACAAACGTTGACCGACTAGATTGTCAACTAGTCGGTCACCAAACGTTCTTAGACTGACTAACGATAAACAGTAGCTTAGGAGAAATTTAGCATGAACAGTAAGTCACAACTAGTCGGTCAAAGAAGCATCACTGACCGACTAGTTCACAAACTAGTCGGTCGGTGAGTCAACGTAGACCGACTAACTGTAAACAGTAAAGTCCAAGAAATTAAGGAATCAAACTAGTCGGTCCAAGAAGAGTTGCTGACCGACTAGATCACCATCTAGTCGGTCAGTACTTGTTCTTGTACCAACTAACATGCACAAACAAGTCCGAATCGAAGCGCGACGCTTCGAGGAAGTTAGAATGAACTTGTACAAATATCCTAGAGCTACGATATGAGCGTTATGAAGTTAGAATGGTAAGATATACTCAAGGCTTAACATTCTATATATCGAAGCTAAAAAGACTATACATAAAACCTTAATAAACGGTCTTCGAGAGCTTCGATTGATTCTTCATAACTTCCAAAACGGCGCAAGAGCTTCAACGAAGCTTTAGGCATGAATACGAGCTTTGGGAAGTGTTGAGATGTCGCTTTGAATGTTCTCGTGAATTTGGCGACGATCTCCAATACTGCGCTCACAAATTGTTAGTACATGGATTATTTATGTTTGCTCATCATCAAAACCAAATCCGGGGAGTCCAATATTCAACATTCTCCCCCTTTTTGGTGATGACAAACCAACATAAATAATAATCAAAAATAATGATTCAAATGTAAAATACTTACTCCCCCTGCATTGATGACACGTTAATTCCAAAATGAATATATATGAATTGCATCAATCAGACGAGTAAGATAAATAAAGAGAATCGATTTTCGAAATATCGGATTTTGAAAATCCTTATATATGTCTTAACTCCCCCTGAATCTAACATATCAAACTAGATTCTTGGAAATTGAGTTAAATTTTCATCTGCGCTATTTATTATCATTATCTCTCCCCCTTTGGCATTATCCCAAAAATGGGGGGCATACAACGACAACAACTAGGAAATGGAAAATCCAACATCGGGAGTCGTAGACAATGACGATGGAACTAATTGACACCAAGGGAAAAATGATGAAATCAAATCAAGGTGTGCCAAATTGTCCATTATCAAAAAAACGATAATCAAAATCATCAAAAATATTTGGTAATTTTTCATTTATTGAATAATGAAACATACTCTCCAATATTCAATATTTTTGGTTAAATTTGTGCATGGAAAACAATTCTATACAAATATAGACATATAATCTATTTAACCAAGTTTTTCAACCGTCGAGCGACGATTTTACATAGCATGGACATTGAATGAGAATTAAAGTGCACGAGGAAGTAAATATCACAACATGAACAACGATGTATATATAGATAGAAACATCAAGAGTACATCCCAAAAAGAGATCGATACAACAAATGCAACATACCCATCAAAAAGAAATACATCATATAGCATTGATACAACAGCATCATGAGAACATCATCATCAACATCATCAACGTCCAACAACAAAAAATACAACACATCAAAATATCCAACACCGACATCCAGAAAACTCAGAAATACATCAAATCAACCCTCATACTCCATCCTAACCCAAAATACTCTCAAAAAGATATGTCATCCAAAGAGTAGTGGAGAGTCCTCGGAACTAACGATCACGAGGAAGTGGCTGGATCTGCAGTGTCCGTGGGTCCAGTCGACGGAGTGGACTCAGGCTCTGCAGGGAGAAGAGGCGTCTCAACAGACGGGATCGTCGAGGTAGGAGTGGAAACGACTGGCTCAACAGCAGGGGTCACAACAGCAGCAGGCTCATCAACAGGGACATCAGGAGTAACAGCAGCCTCAGAAGTCTGAACTACTGCGGCAGAAGTCTCTGGAACACCGGAAGAGGTGCCATCTCCAGGAGCTGAAGTGGTAGCAGCAGCAGCAGCAGTGGCCTCATCGCCACGGGCTAAGGAAGTGACAAGCTCGTCAAGCTCCTCACCGTCCATCTCCTCGGCCTCAAAAACTGAAGGAGGAAGATCAATCCCCATCATACGAGCCATACGACAGACGACCTCCTCAGTACGAGCCAAACGTGAGTCGTGCTGACGAAGAAGGTGTACGACATCGTCTAATGTGGCAGGAGGAGTGGGGGCTGCAGCAGCTGAGGGAGTAGACTGGGAAGCAGAAGCGGTAGACCTCTGCACGTGACGAAGAGCCGCTAGAGATTTCTTAACGGCCGTCGCGTTTAGAGGAGTACCCAAGGGACGCTCATCGTCAGGAGGGAGAGGGACTCGGAAATGACGAAAGACAAGGGTCAGCAGACACGGATATGGAATATGCGCAGATTTATTGGTCTTGCGTATACACTCGAAAGAGTCCATCTTATCGAGTATAACGCGAGCCCAATTAATCTCGCAACCCAAGAATAGAGCGTAGATGAGCTTCAAAAATGGCTGGGATGGAAGTGAAGACGAGCCGTACTTGGGAAGCAAGCACGACTTCAGAATAAGATTCAAAACCCATGCATTTGGCTTGAATGACTTTGAAGGAACTCCAATAAAGGCAGGAGGGATCACATGGAAGATGTCAGAAAGTACGGACTGATCCAAGGAAGATATATCGTCGACGGAAATGTCAGAAGGAAGGAGACTGGACGACGAACAACCAAGTATCTCCCCCAAGATTTCTGCCGTGAGAACTATAAGAGTTCCCAAGAAAGTAGTCTCGATGGAGTGACTCGCGTCGTACTGGCCTCAGACACGATTGGCATAGAACAATTTCACAAGGCGAGGATATGGTTTAGGATTGGCCTTAAGATCATAGCGGAGATAATCAAGGAGACCACTATAGGAGAGGAGATCAGCTAGGCCAAGGAAATCTGAAAACTGAACGTAGTGCTCCAATAGCATCGGGCAGTGTTCAATACGGTTGTAGGCCGCGAGACACATAGGGTCGTCGCGACACAACGATATGTCAACACCCCCCGCTGGCATTGGGCCCTTTCCCTTTGGCTGGCGAGTCCTAGGACGAAGTGGAGGAGTGGGTTCCCTATGGCTAGGCTCATCCTCAGGCACAAACTCAGTGTCGGAATCGGGAGGAGTAGAGGGTGAGTGGAGTATGGGCTTTTTGGTCTTAGATTTTCTGGGTTTGACAGTCGCCGTCCTCTGCTTCTTCAGAGGAGGCGAAGACGGAGAAGCTTGGGTTGATTTGGCACAACGCTTAGGCTTAGGTGGATTCCTAGGGTCTGAAGGCTCTATAGACATAGGAGAAGCCCCAGATGAGGCGATAGGAATCCTCGTCTTTGCCATGGTCGTGGCACGACGAGCACAAGCAAATGAAACTACTAGCTACACAAACCCTAGAGATCAAAAGAAATCGGAAAACACAAACCCTAGAAGCACAAGCCCTAACACAAGAACTACAACAACCTAGAACCCTAGATGATGAAATCGAACCCTAGGGAAGGAAATCGACACCTAGGAGGGGAAGATATACCTAGGAGGAGGGGGCGACGGCGGCGGACGGCTGGGATGGCCGGAGATCTGGCCGGAGTCGACGGGAATACGAAGGGGCTCGAGAGGGGTTTGGGATTTTTCGGGCTGGAGCTGAGGGGAATACCGACTAAAACTAAGATTAGTCGGATGAAAATGAAGATAAGTCGGTCTAGAAGCGAAAATACACAATTGCCCTAACATACTTAGTCGGTCACAGTTCAAGCACTGACCGACTAGATTACGATCTAGTCGGTCGGTCAATGAGCTTGAACCGACTAAGTCGAAACAGAGGCAAACAGGGATTTTTAGGGCTAGAATTAGTCGGTCGCAGCATACACACTGACCGACTAGTTTTCAATCTAGTCGGTCGGTAAGTGTACTGAGACCGACTAAAGAAAGAAAATGATAAGAGTAAGATAAAAGCTTGATCTAGTCGGTCTGAGTTCACTTGCTGACCGACTAGATGAGCATCTAGTCGGTTGACAAATGAACTGAAACCGACTAGAAGAGTCCAAAAATTGATAATTGATTTATCTTCATAAACCACTTGGATGAAACATCTTAACACTCTCATTAGTCATCTAAATTACCCCATAAAACGTCGAAATCTTAAATACGACATTGAAATACGAATTCGATCATAAATTCAAACATATCACATAAAATTCCCAAAAATTCAATAAATCTAGCATGAACGAAATATCGCAAAATATAATAGCATGCAAGATAATTGAATGAAATATGAATCCTATATCTCGGATTCACCCATAATCCCCAATTCTCGACGCAACCGCACAAAGGAGTCCTCCTTTAGGGGTTTCGTGAAAATATCGACGATTTGCTTTTGGGTTTCAACGTACATTAAAATGATGTCCTTTTTAGCAACATGATCATCTAAGAAATGGTGTCGGACATGTTTTGATCGGGAATGGTGCACCGGATTCTTTGAAAGACAGATAGCACTTTGGTTATCCACCATGATAGGGCTAGTATCACAGTGAATACCAAAATCCTTCAAAGTGTGTCTCACCCAAAGAACCTGGGCACAAGCAGCACCGACGGCAATATATTCCGCCTCGGTGGTTGAAAGTGATACGGAATTTTGCTTCTTGGAAAACCAAGAGACAAGAGAATTTCCTAAAAAATGGCAAGTGCCACTAGTACTTTTCCTGTCGGATTTGCATCCCGCATAATCGGCATCACTGTATGAGACTAACTCATACGTGCTAGATTTTGGATAAAGTAATCCAAAATCAAGTGTATAACTTAGATAACGGAAAATACGTTTTACCGCTACTAAGTGAGACTCCTTAGGTTGAGACTGATAACGAGCACATATACATACGGAAAACATAATATCGGGCCTACTTGCGGTAAGATAAAGTAAACTACCTATCATACCTCGATATAGACGAATGTCTACATCCTTACCGCCCGTATCCTTGTCAAGATGCGTAGTCATGCTCATTGGAGTCTTTTTCCCGGAAGCACTTTCCATCCCAAATCGCTTAAGCAACTCCACCGTATACTTCGTTTGGTGGATGAAGATTGCATCGTTCAATTGGCGAATTTGGAGACCTAAGAAATATTTGAGTTCGCCCATGTGGCTCATCTCAAATTGGTCCTTCATAACATTAGAAAACTCTTCGCAAAGAGTGAAGTTAGTAGCACCGAAAATGATATCATCAACATAAATTTGAACTAATAAAATATCATTATTCGCATGCTTAACAAAAAGTGTAGAATCGGCTTCGCCCATTTTAAAATTCAAATCCAAAAGAAAATTCTTTAGGCGATCATACCAAGCTCGAGGAGCTTGTCTCAAACCATAAAGAGCTTTCTTTAGTTTAAAAACATGATTTGGAAATTTTTCATTTATGAAGCCCGGAGGTTGAGAAACGTAAACTTCCTCAACAACATCTCCGTTTAAAAATGCACTTTTAACATCCATTTGAAATAACTTAAAATTTTTATGGCATGCATACGACAATAAAAGTCTAATTGATTCTAATCTAGCTACCGGAGCGAAGGATTCTTCGAAATCGATACCTTCCTCTTGGCGATAGCCTTGAGCAACTAACCGAGCTTTGTTCCGGACGACGACTTGATTTTCGTCGGTTTTGTTCTTGAAGATCCACTTTGTCCCTATGACGGTGTGGTTCTTCGATGGCAAAGGAACAAGCTCCCATACCTCATTCCTCTCGAATTGAATGAGTTCCTCCTCCATGACAAGGATCCAAGCACTATCTTCGCACGCTTCAACGATATTCTTTGGCTCTAACGATGAGGCAAAGGCACAATTGGCGAAGTGGTGGACTTGAGATCTCGTCTTGACACTATCATTAATATTGCCAATGACTTGCTCATGGGGATGGTCGCGAACGGTATGAAGCCGCTTGGGAATACCTTGATCACTAGGCACATTCTCAACAACTTCATTAGTCGGGTTAGTCTCAATAGAATCAATTGAATCAATAGACTTAGATTTTCAAACGAATCACATAAAACATCCATAGAATCATTATCATTTGAAATTCTAGAAGTAGTAAAATTCTCATTAAAAGAGACATGAAGTGATTCCTCGATCGTAGAGGATATTTTGTTGTATATCCGGTAGGCTTTGCTACGTGAGGAATACCCAACAAATATCCCATCATCCGATCTCGGATCAAACTTGTCCAAATTATCATATGTGTTTTTAATAAAACATTTTGCGCCGAAAACACGAAAATGTTTAACTTGAGGCAATCTACCAAACAACAATTCATAGCAAGTTTGTTTGGTGCCGGGCCTCAAAAGTATTCTATTAAACACATAACAAGCGGTGTGTACCGCTTCCGCCCAAAATTGATAACCAAGTTGACTATCTTCGAGCATAGTGCGAGCACACTCCACAAGCGTTCTATTCTTCCTCTCAACAACACCATTTTGAGGAGGTGCGCGAGGGAAAGAAAACGTGTGAGTAATTCCAAGATCATCACAAAAATTTGAGAAAGACTCATTCTCAAATTCACCCCCATGATCACTACGAATAGCGACAATGGTGGTTCCGATGAGATTTTGTACTTTCTTCACAAATATTGTGAAGTTTTCAAAAGCTTCATTTTTATTACATAAGAAAAATACCCATGTAAATCTTGAATAATCATCAACGATGACTAGTCCATATCTTGCATTTCCTAAGGAAGAAACTCTAGTTGGCCCAAATAAATCTAGATGTAATAGCTCTAGTGGCCGTTTCGTAGAAATGCTTTTCTTAGGTTGAAATGAAGATTTAGGAAGCTTGCCATGTTGACAAGAATCACAAAAACTTTTCTTTCCAAAAACGAGCTTCGGAAAACCTTTAATGGAATTTAATTTCGAAAGCTTATAAAGTGTTCCAAAGTTCACATGTCCAAAGCGTCGATGCCATAAGTGTTGTTCACTTGTGTGGGCAACGAGACATTGTTCATATGACTTAGGAAGATCCAAAATATAAATATCTTTATGGCGTGTGCCGGAAAATAATAATTTATTATTATCATTTGAAATATGACACAATCCTTTCGCAAAGCTAACTTTGTAACCTTTGTCACAAAGTTGGCTTATTGAAAAAAGATTATGATTTAAACCATTAACTAGATAGACATCACTAATTAAGGGTTTAGAAGGGTTACCCACTTTACCAACACCGACGATGGTTCCGCTCTCGTTGCCTCCAAATACGACGCGATTTCCATTTGCAATGGGAACCACTCCGGAGAGCAATTAAGCGTCACCCGTCATGTGTTTTGAACACCCGCGATCGAGTATCCAATTCCCTTTGGAGCTAAATTTAAATTTGTTGCTCCTCTTCTTTTTCTTTTCCTTGAGTACCTAAAGATAGAAACTTTCATATCATGGTACCCAAGGTCATTGGGTCCTCAAAAGTTAGACCTTTGGAAGCCAAGTCCAATTGGACTTTGACTTCCCCACATAATTTCTACTATGCACAACATCCGAAAAATAAGCATTCATATATACTTGTTTTTCATCCATGCTTGTGTCCTTTGGGCTCCAAATAGTGAAAATTTTGGGAGCCATCATCCTATTGGGTGCATGCATGCGTTGTTGGTTTCTACGTGATGCATGTCGTGGATAGGCCTACGGAACATGATGGAATGGTGCACGACGAGAATTATTCATATGATGAGGTGGGTGAACATATGCATGTGTGGGAACACGTGCGTGAGGGTGTCTCACATGGTGTGCACGTGCCCGTGAACGTGTAGCATAGAAATCATCATATGTGTGAGATGGTGGAGTAGGACGTGTGTTCCTACGTGGCATGGTATTTGTGTACATATAAGCATGCCCCTTCTTTTGAGGTCAACCCAAAGTGTGTTTCTTTCCAAAAGAGGGTGTGGACGAGGTGGAAGCACCATTGGTAGATAAACTACCAATAGAGTGTTTGCTACCACTCGTAGAGTCACCGGAAGTTGGCCTAACAAAAGTAGTGGCCGCTTTGGATGGACATCCCATCGTATACCCCAAACCAATGTGGTGATTGGCCGGAAATAAGTCACTTAGGATCTTATCCAAATGGTCCTTACCCTTATTGAATCTATTGATTCGGCCTAATGTGTTCTCATATTTCTCTTTGAGAGAACGCATAGAAGTATCTAATGTGGATACTTGCGATGTGAGCACATAAACACGAGATTTAAGATTCTCGTTCTCAATACTCAAAGTCGAGTTTTGAGAAGTTAAATCCGCTATCCTATGTTCTTCCGGATCATCAATGCTAACATGTTCAAGTTTAGATTTGAGATTAACAATCTCATTTCTTAACTCTTCAACAACGGTGTCGTTGTTGGTGATGATAGTCTTAGGCGAGGTTTGAATGCTAGCTAGGTCATCTTTTACTTTAGTATATCTATTTACTAACTTAGTGTATTTAGACCATAAATGAGAGTTAGCATCCCTAAGATCATCCATAGTTACCTCATCGCCTTCGTCATCACTATCATCAGAGGAGGAAGATCCTTGATCATGCTCCTCTCTTGCCATGAAGCACATGTGCGCTTGCTCCACTTTCTCATCATCCGACTCTCCGCTTGAGGAATCCTCGGAGTCGGTGAATGTTGCTCCGAAAAGTCCCTTTTTGTACCCCTTTTTGTACTTCTTTGACTTGTCGAACTTCGGCGCCTTCCACTTCTCCTTTTGCTTGTTTTGAGGACAATCCGCTTTGATGTGTCCTGGCTTATTGTATTTAAAGCACAAAGGTGGAGAGGCGTTAGTAGAAGTAAATTTAGATTTTTGTTTGAAGTTACCCTTTCGGAAGAAGCGATTGAACTTCTTTGCCATAAGTGCAATGGATTCCATGTCCATTTCTTCTTTCGAGTCCTCATCATCGGTAGAGGTGGATGAAGCCGCCTTGAATGCAATCGCCTTTTTCTTAGGCGCGTCTTGGTTCAAATAGGACTTCATCTTTTTTTGTAACTTCACCTTGCTATCTTTGCGTACCTCGTATGACATCAAAGTACCCATTAGTTGAACTACGGTATATTTGTTCATGTCATTACCTTCCTCGATGGCGAAGGTACGTTTTTCCCAAGAAGAGGGAAGTCCTTCAATAAGCTTTGAGCACTTCTACTTTTGAGTGTAGGACTTGCCGAGGGCCTCTAACTCGTTTATTATGTCAACGAAGCGAGCGTAATATTCTTTCATCTTCTCGCCCTGTTGCATATGAAACATTTCGTAATATTTGTTTACGACTACGAGTTTAGAGTCTCTTACCCTACTCGTCCCTTCATGAAGAATGAGGAGGGAGTTCCAAATTTGATATGCACTCTTACATGTGCATATCTTATTGAAGTCCTCAGGCTCCAATGCGCATTGCAAGGCGTTCATTGCCTTGGCATTGCTTACCTCCGCGACGATCTCCGCGGTAGTCCATTTCTCAAAGTCTTCTTCTTCGGGTTCAATGTATTCCTTCATTGTGGTCCTCCATAAGGATGCACTCCGGAGGAAGGTTTCCATCCGGCATTTCCAGTACCCGTAGTTGGTACCGTTGAAGAATGGAGGCCTCGTAGAGGAATGTCCTTCCATCACCGAAGATGCTCCTTCACGGTTCCTGAAGGTGTCATAGTTGGAAGGTGGACGCACGGTCTTGTTGTCGTTGGCAGACATAGCTAAGTATCTGGCTCTGATACCAAATGTAATGCCCTACAAGCTACTGCACAAGTACTAGAGGGGGGGGGGGTGAATAGTACTTTAAAATAATAAGGAGTATAATTCCAAATTAAATTGCAAACAACTACCAAATCAATTTGCGGAAGCTTAAATTGAATGACAACAACAAAATTAACAATGCAAACAAATGATGTTAATGGGTTCGGATCCACCCAAGTCTCCCCGACTTGTTCCCGGTGATCCTACGTCCCAACCACCCGGATCCCCTCCGGATACTTGAGTTAGAAACCCTAACTCAAGATTTCCACTATGAATATCTTGTGAAAAACCTTCACAAGATCAAATCATACAACAACGGCAATAGTGAATCCCACAACCCGGGATCACAACCTTCTCTCACAACCGAGAGAATCAACAAGCAATATAAAAGAGTTTATATTGAAATAAGCAAACTTACCACAAAATCCTATACCTTGAGTTTTTCTTACCCAATAGGTGAAATGAGGGATTTGAGGAAGATGAAGTCACCAAGACCTAGCACCAAGGAAATGACCAGCAATCGGTGCCTAGGGATGATTTGGAGACTTGGATCAAGCTATAGCTTGAAGAGCTCACCAAGAACAAGCTTCTCTCAAAAGGGATTCTAGATCTAGAATAGTGAGAGAATGGGTTTCTTGTGAGGAAGAGAGCTTTAGATTTGAGTGAGAATGGCTATCTCTTTTGATCTCAATGAATCTCTGAATGGAAGCTCTAACCTAGATAGAAATGACCTAGGTTTGTATTTATAGGGTCCCATAAAAACAACTTAGGTCATTCTCCAACGGATAGAAATCTGGGAGAATTAGTCGGTCAAAGAACAATCACTGACCGACTAGTTCATCAACTAGTCGGTCAGTCAAACAGCATGGACCGACTAAGAGAGGAACTGAGAAGAAAGAGAATTTCAGACCTAGAAATCTAGTCGGTCCAAGAAGACATTCTGACTGACTAGTTTCACAACTAGTCGGTCAGTCAGTGAACGTAGACCGACTAAGAGGCAAAATGAAATAGTCTGAACACAAGTTGACTTAGTCGGTCCAAGAACAAACGTTGACCGACTAGATTGTCAACTAGTCGGTCACCAAACGTTCTTAGACCGACTAACGATAAACAGTAGCTTAGGAGAAATTTAGCATGAACAGTAAGTCACAACTAGTCGGTCAAAGAGCATCACTGACCGACTAGTTCACAAACTAGTCGGTCGGTGAGTCAACGTAGACCGACTAACTGTAAACAGTAAAGTCCAAGAAATTAAGGAATCAAACTAGTCGGTCCAAGAAGAGTTGCTGACCGACTAGATCACCATCTAGTCGGTCAGTACTTGTTCTTGTACCAACTAACATGCACAAACAAGTCCGAATTGAAGCGCGACGCTTCGAGGAAGTTAGAATGAACTTGTACAAATATCCTAGAGCTACGATATGAGCGTTATGAAGTTAGAATGGTAATATATACTCAAGGCTTAACATTCTATATATCGAAGCTAAAAAGACTATAAATAAAACCTTAATAAACGGTCTTCGAGAGCTTCGATTGATTCTTCATAACTTCCAAAACGGTGCAAGAGCTTCAACGAAGCTTTAGGCATGAATACGAGCTTTGGGAAGTGTTGAGATGTCGCTTTGAATGTTCTCGTGAATTTGGCGACGATCTCCAATACTGCGCTCACAAATTGTTAGTACATGGATTATTTATGTTTGCTCATCATCAAAACCAAATCCGGGGAGTCCAATATTCAACACGTGGTGCATATGTTCTACGAGGAAGTGGCCTAGTGTATGCATGACGTGGATAAGCAGGCAGAACATGATGAAGTGGTGGTGACAACATATAATACGGTGCATGATGGCAATTATTCATGTAATAGTGATGAGGGTGAGCATATGCATGTGGGAGAACACGTGCGTGAGTGTGTCTCACTTGGTGTGCACATGCTCGTGGACGTGGAGCATAAAAATCATCATAAGTGTGAACATGTGGAGTAGGAGGTGTGTTCCTACGTGACATAGTATTTCTGTACATAAAAGTATGACCCTTCTTTGGAGGTCCACCCAAAGTGGGTTTCTTTCCAAACGGGGATGTGAACTTAGTGGAAGTACCATTGGAAGATGAACTACCCATGGTGTGTTTACTTCCACTAGTTGAGGCACCGGAGGATGGTCGTACAAAGGTAGTGGACGATTTGGATGAATTTTCCTTATTATATCCCAACCCAATGCGATGATTGGCTGGGAGTAAGTCATTCAGAATATTATCCAAATGGTCCTTGCCTTTGTTGAATTTCTCAACACGACCTAATGTGAACTTATATTTCTCAGAGAGAGAAAGTATTTTATCATCCATGATGAACACTTGTGTGGTGAGTTCACAAACACGTGACTTGAGATTCTCATTCTCAATACTCAAAGTCGAGTTTCGAGAAATCAAATCCGCTATCTCACGTTCATCCGGATCCTCAATGTTGACATGCTTAAGTTGAGATTTGAGATTTACAATCTCAGTTCTCAAGGCTTCAACAACGGTGTCGTTGTTGGTGATGACAGGTTTAGGTGTGGTTTTAAGACTAGTTAGCTCATCTTTGATTTTAGTATATATATTTACCAACTTAGAATACTTAGACCAAATTTGTTCATTAGCTAATCTAAGGTCATCCATAGTTATCTCTTCACCTTCATCCTCGCTTTCATCTGAAGTGGTCTCTTGATCATGTTGCTCTCTTGCCATGAAGCACATGTGTGCTTTCTCCACTTGTTCTTCATCTGACTCTCCACTTGAAGTGTCCTCTTCCGAGTCGGTGAATGTACCGACAAGCCCTTTCTTGTACTCCTTCTTGTACTTTCTTGACTTGTCGAACTTGGGTGCCTTCCACTTCTCATTTTGTTTGTTGAGAGGACAATCGACCTTGATGTGTCCTGGCTTATTGCATTTGAAACACAAAGGAGCAGAGGCATTAGTAGAACCAACTTTGGATTTGTTCTTAAAATTACCTTTTCGGAAAAACTGGTTGAACTTCTTTGCCATGAGGGCCAAAGATTCCATGTCCAACTCAGTTTCCGATTCTTCACTATCGGTAGGTGTGGTAGGGGCGGCCTTGAAAGCAATCGCCTTTTTCTTCAGTTCTTCTTGCTTCAAGAATGCCTTCATCTTGTCCTGCATCTTGATCTTGCTGTCCTTTCTTACCTTATAAGACATTAAGATACCCATTAGTTGGACAACAATATATTTAGACATATCATTACCTTCCTCGATAGCGTAGGTTCGCTTTTACCAACTCGGAGGAAGTCCGTCAATGATCTTTACGACTATCTCTTCTTGGGTATAGGTCTTCCCAAGAGCTTTCAATTCGTTGGTTATATCCATGAAGCGAGCATAGTATTCCTTAATTCTTTCACCCTGTTCCATGTGAAATAACTCGAATTCTTTGTTAACAATGGTGAGTTTAGAGTGTTTTACACTGCTCGTTCCCTCGTGTAAGATGAGAAGTTGATTCCAAATCTGATATGCACTCTTACATGTGCATATCTTATTGAAGTCTTCAGGCTCCAGTGCACATTGTAAGGCATTCATTGCCTTCTCATTGCTCACCTCCGCGGCGGCCTCTGCGGCAGTCCACTTTGTGAAGTCTTCTTCGGTGGGCTCAACGTACTCTGTTAACTTTGCTCTCCAAAGTGATGCGCTCCGGAGAAAAGTTTCCATCCGGTATTTCCAGTACCCATAGTTGGTACAGTTGAAGTGAGGAGGCCTGGTTGAGGAGTGTCCTTCGATCACTAAAGAGGCTCCTTCACAATTCTTGTAGGAGCTGTAGTCGGAAGGTGGTCGAACGGCCTTGTTGTCATTGTTTGTCATAGCTATGAACTTCGCTCTGATACCAAATGTAATGCTCTGGAAGCTACTGCATAAGTACTAAAGGGAGGTGAATAGTACTTTAAAATAATCAAGAGTATAATTCCTAATTATTTTGCAATCACAAACAACTATGCGGAATAAATAAGAACAACAAGAATAACACAATGCAAACAATAGATATAATGGGTTCGGATCCACCCAAGTCTCCCCGACTTGTTCTTGGTGATCCTACGTCCCAGACACCCGGATCCCTTCCGGCTACTTGAGTTAGAATCCACTAACTCAAGCTTTCACTAAAACTTCTTGTAGAAAATTCTACAAGATAAATCAATACAGCGATTAACTCGTGACTCCCACAAACTGGGATCACATACCTCTTACAAACCGAGAGATAAACTCAAATAACAAGTTAATTGAAATAAGAAACACTCACCACAAAATCCTATGCCTTGAGAAATACTTACAGTATTAGGGCAAGGAGAGATGATGAGAAAAGATGATCACGAAACCCTAGCACCACCAAGATGGACAGAGGAAGATGGCTAGGATGATGATAATGATCATGATTCAACCTTTCAGGAGTATGAACGCACACCAGCTGAAAATCTCTTTGAGAAATTAGGTCACAAAGGAGAAGGAGAGATTTTCGAGAGAGAGCCCTTAGAAAATTGATAATCGATAGATCTTGAATTAGATCTGAGTCCTCTCTCATATTAGAGAAATTTCCATGTTTGAAACATACCAATCATATATGGAAAGAATCAAAACAGATCAATAAAAATCGTGGAAATAAAATCTCCAACGGCTGGAAAATTAAAGCAGTTTAATCGGTCTAAGAAGGATCACTGACCGATTAGTTTGAGAACTAGTCGGTCGGTTAACCTTCTTGGACCGACTAGATGGTTGACAGAGAATTGAGTAAAATAAGAAGGGTAAACTAGTCGGTCTAAGAAGAAACACTAACCGACTAGTTTAACAACTAGTTGGTCAGTGAACCTTCTTGGACCGACTAATTGGTCAACAGTGAATAGGCTAAAATACACAAAGACAACTAGTCGGTTCAAGAAGAATTTCCAACCTATTAGATTGTCATCTAGTCCATTGGTTCTTCTACTTGAACCAACTAAGATGCATATAAAGCCATGAAAAGAAGCAATAAGCTAAGGAACCCTTCCTAATGGCTTCTAAGGCAATCCTAGAGATAAGATATGATAGACATGAGGATTACTAGGTAAGTAAGACTCAAGACTTAAACATTCTATGAAACGAAGCTAGAAGACAATATAAATATACACGACAAACCGTCTTCAAAGCTTCAATATGATGAGTCTGAATCCCTTGAATTCATTAACAACTCCTTGAGCTTCAATGAAGCTTCAGGCACAACGATCACGCGCTTTAAAGAAGTCTTGAGACGTCGCTTGAGATCTACAAAGTAATTTGGCGACGATCTCCATAACTGCGCTTAAAGAGAATTAGTACCCGATATTTATGTTTGTTCATCATAAAAACCAAATTAGGGGAATTAATACTCAACATCCCTATCTAGCGATTTTCAGAGAAAAACTTCCGTTCGCAACACCAAATCACATATGCTAAAACTACGTTCCCGGTCTTTGGAATTGTAGTAACGACCATTTTGTCTGATGAGGGTAGTAAGGGCTCGATCTCTAACCTCATCGACCAATTACGAGTTGAGCTCAAGTCCTTCCAAATTTCTTTCATCGTTGAAGTCTTTTAGGCAGAGAGGCTCTTCTTTAACTTCAATAAGGACGACTGCCTCACTTCCGTAGGCAAGCATAAAGGGGGTATCCACTGTAGAATCTTTGTGGGTCATCCTATATGACCAAAGTATTCCAAGGAGCTTTTCTGGCCATGTGCTTTAGCTTCTCTGACCTTCTTCTGCAATGGGCTCCAAAATACATTTGTTTGCTGTCTCTGCCAGCTAATCGTATTGAGGATGAGCCATGGAGGCAAATGTAGTTTGATCTTCCATTCAGAGCAAAATTCATTGAACCCAGCACAATCGAATTGCATTTTGTTGTCCGTGATGATGGAGCGAGGGACACCAAATCGACAGATGATCGACTTCCCCACAAAACTTTTGACATTCTTTCAATTAACGCGAGCTAAAGGTTCTGCCTCGATCCACTTGGTAAGGTACTCTATAGCCACGATCAGCAACTTTCGATGTCCGCTCTCCAGGGTGAAAGGCTTAAGGATGTCCAATGCATACTTAGAAAATGGGACTGGGATAATAATGGTGACTAAGTCCACAGGAGGGGCCGAGTTATCTTTGCAAATTTTTGGCACATTTGACATTTTTGCACGTACTCGGTTGCCTCCTCGAACATAGTTGGCCAATATTAGCCATTTTTCTAGGATTTAAGGGCTAATGCCTTCCCTCCATAATGGTTCTCGTAGATGACGTCATGGATCTCTCTGATCACATAATCAGCTTCTTGCGGCTTCTTGCAGATTCAAACACTTGAGGTAGGGGAGTGAAGGGTTTTCTAAGTCATTAGGGCTATAAAATCAACGTCCGACCTAAGTCGAACAGACGACAAGATCAAACAAGCAGTGAAAAATCAGTATTAAAACTATTTTAAATCAAGCCCTAAAGAAACAACCCTAGCCAGAATCTCTACTATCCCGGGGTTGGGTTCGACCAACCCCCAAGAATAGATCTATCATCATATTTGCAATTCTAAACGCATTAATATTAAAAATACATACCTTTCAATTTGTTTCTGCAGAATACGAAGCGTCGTTTTCAGCAACATTTCTTTGGCCCACGCCGCTTCTCCCAAACAGAACCGCGTCTCGAGTCGCACCTCGTCCCAAGCCGAACCGATTTCCAAACCTCACCACGTCGTGAGGAGAGCAACAACTTGTTGTCGAGCCAACCACACGTCGATGAAAGTTTCACCTTGAGTGGATCCTCTGTCAAGACTTTGGATCTGATCCGAACTCCTTTATAGCTTTGCCAGAGTCCGATCAGGAGCAATGAATAACTTGGGAGAAAAGAGAATATTAATTTAAGTATGAATCCGAGCGTGCTCAAAACTTTTTGGAGCTTCTCGGATTTGAAGCCTTGGTGCAAGTTTCAAGGAGGGGGTTGGCCCCTATTTATATAGGCGGCTGACCCCTCCCCTTCGCATCATATCCTTTGTGGGACTAAAGATTTTGGAGGAAAAATTAATTAAAGTTTGCCTTTCACAAAGGCCAATCTTTAGCGAATTTTTCCTCCCTCACCGTTGAGCTTCGCAACTGATACAACCTAGCAAATCGAAGAACACTAAACGGTGAACGCATAGAAACAAATGGTGCTCAATTCTGACTTTGTTATACCCCTCAAACATTAGCTCAAATTAGGGTAAAAACCACAAAACACTGAAATTTCCAGCCGTCATAAGGTTTCAAAAAACCCTAATTGTGGGCCCCACAAGTGGGGCCACTTTCTAACCCACTGGAAAGAACCAGTGCCCAAGGGCACTGGCCAACACCAGCGCCCGGGCAAAAGCCCGGGCTCTGGCCTGGGGCAGCAGCCCAGGCCCGCCGGGCCTTGCCCAGCGACATGTGCTGTGCTTTAATTTTTCAGTATTTTTTAAATTTTTTTTATTTAAACCAGTTTTAAATAGACACCCTTTTTAAATGTTCAAAACCCCTTTTAAACATCATTATTGGTTCCGTTTGGACTCCGATTTGAGCGCAATTTTCTCCCCAACTTTCGTGAAAAATTCCTCTTCATTTCTATGCCGTTATATTATAAATAAGCTCGCAAACAATTTGCGACGTATTTAAATACTATTGTATCAAATGCAATTAAACCCACATCCTTAATATTAAAATTCATTTGCATCAAATACAAATGAACTGAGGACATACATCCCCCAACATCTCCCACTTGCACTCAGGATCATTTATCCCGAATTCAGAAGCTATCTGCAAATTCTTTGCAGTCTTGCATCAAATGCATTTTCTCCTAATTTCTACCTATTACTTGACAAAAGTCTCACACTGTGTAAGACCCTACACTCTGACCCTACTACAGGTGGGGCTCGAAACCCTAGACGGTAGATACTATGAATAGAAGGTGTTGTACCTGCTTCGTTATCATACTTATGGGGTTAACTTATTGACATGAGTATTGTCGGGACCACCCTGACTATGTCTGTGATGAATACCGTAATTTTATTC
This sequence comes from Scilla litardierei, assembly GCA_030789695.1. NCBI lineage: Eukaryota > Viridiplantae > Streptophyta > Magnoliopsida > Asparagales > Asparagaceae > Scilla > Scilla litardierei. Next base: position 144,488,615 of record CM061134.1, read on the forward strand.
TCTTCGTCAAAACTATACTGCTTAGTCAAGCCTAGGGTATGGTCAACTGTCAACCCCAATAACTCGAAGCCGGTTAGTCTCTATCGATCTTTAGTCAAATAATGTTGGACTACTTCCAACATACTCTGCCAGAGTTTTCACTAAAGATCGAACTAACACGTGTGACACTAACTCCCCTTGACCGGAAGAGACGAATCCTATCTTGGTCATTACTCTCCTCGCACGCTTCAATTATCACCCAACCAAAGACCTCTCAACGGAGCTTACCCCGAGGCTAGATCAGAGATCTAAGTGACACTGTTCACGTACAGGTTCGTACAATGACCTCAAGTCTGAAGACCAACTTGCCTATCATCACTGAGAGTTATCATTGACAGTTTAGTCAATGTTAACCAGTTGATAACTCTTGATGGGTCGTTCAGTGAACTCATTCTCCAAAGAGCACATATGTCTCGTCTTCGACTTCGTCAAGTCAAACGACCATGAGATTATCATCACCATTACATGGTGAAGACTAAGACACAATGATCTATCCGATGTGTCGATATTCTTTTCTCGAAACATCTACGACCACAAACATTTTTAGACCTACGCTACAATCGGTTAAATACTTCTCCATGATCGATATCTCCATCTTGATACATATTTGACATTGCATTAAGTCTCAGGACTATACCTACATTCTAATGAAGACTACACTATTATTAACTTAGGTAAATTCTTACCAAATAGCTTACTGTTATTTCGAACAAGATGTTTGTATACATACACAGGAATGAATTGCCTTGAGGGCATATCCATCTATCAACATCTCCCACTTGCACTCAGTCCCATTTATCCCGGTATCTCATACAGTATTTACACATAAGTCTCTCAAGACTTCATATGGTAGAGCCTTCGTGAGTGGATCTGCTAAACCGTATACTTTATAGACTTTAGGGGTTCTATGGTTCTATTAGATCACAGATTTGAATCTCATCCAAATCGTTTCCTTGGTCTCTTAGAATCCATAAAATTTTGTCTTGCCTGGATCTCATCCAGCTTTTCGTCTTCTACGAGAATAATCCAAAATGTCACTAGTCATCTACAAGGTTCATAATCATTTCTGATAAAATGTCAAACTCTTTGACCTCTTTTTCAAAACATATGTTCTGGCTTCTTGATGAGTCGCATGCCTTTTATTTGCTCCCACTGACCTTGAAAACTCTATAAGTTTGTTCTTCTAAATCATATTTAGAAAACAAACATATTCCAGTATTCATGGTCATCATGAGCATTGACATCGAGTCTGGTTCGAACAGATCAGTACACATCTACTGGCGAGAAAGTTTCATCATAATCCATTCATAAGAGTTAGGATGATAACCATTCTCAACCAGCAGAAGTTGTTGGCATGCCCTGTTTTGAAGTATACGTATATTCTACTGTGTACACGTGGTATTTCTACTTATAATGCATACATAGGCATGAATAAACATAGATATTGATGTATGTAACGTAGTGCAAGGGGGTTGGGCCGTAATGGGTGGCTAAGAGACGAGGAAGCGAGATTGGGTACGGGAGAAGTGCGAGGGACGTCGTTGGTGCAAAACAACAGGGATGTGTTAGACGTGAGTGTGTAATGCATGAAGGCACACATGGATGTGCATGGATGTGTGCAAAGGGAGCCATGCTAGTGTGAAAAGGGGTTAGGGGTCAATGGCAACCCCTGTAAATTTTTAGAAAGGTCAGGGGCAAAGCGGTCTTTTTGACTAAAATTGCTGTGCGTACATACTTAAGTGGTCGGTGCATAAAGTAATGGCAAACTTGTAAATACTTAAAACTTGAGGGGTAATTTTGGGAGGGTATTAAAGTCATTTTGGCTTGTGCATGCTTATCCTAAGAGAAATCTAGAGTTAGATATTTTCTAGGAAATTTCTAAACCTTTCTTTCACTTTCCCTTTCTTTTCCTTTTCATTCATACCTCTCCCTCTTCCTCCTAAGGGTATGGCCGAATTCTTGCCCCCTTTCCCCCTCCATCAACAATCCAAAACCCTAATTTCCCTTCCAAATATTTCAAGAAAACCCTAGCTCTTTAAGGAGAAAGAAGATGGAGTGAAGAGAAAGAGAAGGAGAGAAGAAATCAAGTTTTGGAGGTAGGATTCTAACTTGGATTTGGAATTCAATTAGGGTTTCATTTTATCATGTTTTTACATCATGTTTTATCAATATGAAGTATTGGTAATCAAATTAATAAGCCATGACTCGATTTTCATGAATCTCCCTTGAAATTCTTAGCAAACACATCTCCTTTAAAATTTCACAAATATTGATGTCTGTTTTTGCCTCAATTCTGGTTACTGTAGCTCAAATTAGGGTTAGAAAAAAATATGAGCTTGAATTTATTAAAGTTATACCCCAAAATCATATAAAATTTGACATGGTATCATTTCGAAAATTAGGAGTAATAAATCCATCTTTACAACATGTCTGTTTGAATTTCAGTGTTGACACAGTTTAGCAAAATTGGCATAACCACCTGCACACATCTTGTAATTTTATGATCTTGGTCTTTTTGGAAATTTAAAAAATTTCTCTAAAAATTCGTCAGAGTGTTTATATGTTGAATTTCTGCCTCCAACATGCTCAAAATTGGCTTTCAATACAGACCTGGAAATCTGTCTGAAAAACAGATTTGACACACTTCACTAATTAATTCACCATAAATCATATAGTTCATATTTTTGCATGACATTTTATATGTAATTCCATAACTTCCATATCTTCAACATTCATTCATAAAGTTTTATAAAATTCCCAAGAGAAATAAATGAAATGTGTTGATCTTTATGATTATTCTTGCAATTTCAACAAGCTGCATTCATTAAGTGCCTTTCTTATTCATTAATTGTGGTTAATTGGCCATCGTTATCCTTGATTAATATGGTTGTATGGTGAGATGAATGTTCATGCCCTTGGCACATGTAAATTTTATTGTATTTCTTTGATATGAATGACTTCCGTCAGGTGTTCGATTAAATGCCTCAATGAAGGCATTATCCAGTAATTTGAGAAATGTGTATGTGTTAGTATTGGCCTTGAATCACATTGATAATTGGTAGAGTTAGAAGCTTGAATGGCATGGATACATTGAAATTGTGAGTAGATGATGTGTTGTGATAGAGGGCGTGTCACGTGAGTGCATGACCCTATGTCTGATGATGGGCAGATGAGACGATATATGCAAACCCATACCATCAAGACCCATAACGTGTCACTTATGATGGTAACTTATAAAATTGACTAAATTTCAATCCTCTCTAATGAGGGTGAGTTAGCAGAACCTGGGTTTTAGGTGGGATTTGAGTAAATTGTGGATATGAGGCCTGCACTGTGAAGTTGGGAGATGATTATGTGATGTGTGGAGTTTACACCCACTCGCCTTTACAGGGAGTGGAGGGGTAAGGAGGTGGAGAGCCTCACTCCTGCCAGGGACGGGGGAGCTGAGAGGCCCGGCGTACAGTGCCCGTGTCCACTACGTCGTGTGCTATATTCACCCCAAATTTGGGGTGAAGTCCAGGTCCTGGTATCACAAAGTTTAATCAAGTTCCAATTAATTCAATTATAAAATGATAAAATCAGAATTTGCGTGTTACTCCTTCTGCTGGCAGCACTTCCCCTTCCCTTTGTCTACTTCTTTGTGGCTTTGTGTCTTACCACAGGCACTTGTACTTGTCTTATCAGATAGTACTTGCCTGAATACTTGTGTTGTTGTTATTATTATTATTATTATTTGTGCTAACCCTTTTCTTGCAGTAACTCGATACTGGACCGCAGGTATGATTCCCTTATTTTAACTATTTAATTTTCATTATATCACTTAGTTACATACTCCATTTCTCTTGCTTGCCTTCTGATTTGATAACCTTAGAACGGAGTTCCAAACCCAAGTTGGTTCCTACTAGGGCACGCATTAACGTGCTTCTCCTTATTTTTCAGGAAGCAGGGTTAGCTTGGTTGGAAGTGAGTTGGAGCCGGGTTCAGGGATAGCACTTGATGTGAGTTGTCTTGTGGTATGATATGGTTGTTTTGGGAGGTGGAGAATGATGGAGTATATGTAGTGGTGTACCTGGGCTATGTAATTTACTGGAAGTTGTATATATAATATGTTGTTAGTGTACTAAGTTATATGTGGTGTTGTTTTGATATTACTGTGAAGCTTCACTCGTACTATCCAAGCATGTGTGCAGTGACCTGTTTGTTCGGTTTCTCATTTCTCTTTCTTTTCCTCTTCCATCACCCTCTTCCTTCAGGATACTTGGACAAAAAAAAGAAGAAATTTAAATATCGGGTATTCTTGGGGTCGGGGCGTGACAGTTTTTGGTGGCCCATGTAGGTCACCGCACTGCGATGTGCGTAAGGATAGTACATGTAATGCTTCGGTAGCTGATTGGGATACATTATTCCTTAGGTGGATAGAGACCTTAGAGCCTTAAGTGATCCACCCTTAAACCCCTAACTTAGGGAGTCAGAGGATGAACTTCCTACAGTATAGTATATTATAGATTTGTATTAGTTGGTATCAGTGTATATATATATACTAATGAGAATTCATGTGTATAAATACAATTATTGTACTTGGATATTTGAATTATATACGTCGCATATATACTTGTATTCAGTGTATATATATATGCATATTTGTAATGAATAGCATGAAAGTTGCAAGTATGGATAGACGTGGGAGTATATACTAGGTAGGTGAATACTTGAGTGTATGTATCCTACGTCCCTATGGAAGTTCATGATATGGATAGGTGAGACCGGTATGTGGTATACTTGTGTGACTCCGAGACATAGGTGATGTATACATGTTTGCTCATGGATGAATATTGGTGGGTACCTATAAGCTAGTGGGAGTATGCCTTGTAGGTGTATGAGTGAAGATGTGTTCATGTGAGATATGAGCGCATGTAATCATTTTCCTATCTATTACCTTATGGTTGTGTCCCTTGTGGGGAGCAAACCAAGGTATGTATATCTATCCTTGAGTGGATAGATTAGCGTAGTGTCCATATTGTCTTGTGGATATATAGGGAGAAAGTGTATGTGAGTGAATATACGTGTATTTGTATGGGCAGATGGTATAGTCATAGGTATGGAGTACTGGTATATATATATATATATATCGCTAGTGTTGCATTGCTAGTATATGAATTCCTCATGCGTTAGATTTGAATAACTGTAAGTATGTGTATATGCTGCACCTATATGCACCGATATATTGTCCTACTTTGGTATGTGGTTGTGGGTTGTTTTACTGCGTAGAGATAGGTGTTGTGTTTTGGCCATATATATAGCATATATGTAGCGATATAGATAAGTGGTGAATGCACGGGTAGTAGGAGTAATACTCCAGAGTGTTTGGAGTAGATGTATCCTAAGGTGGGTAGGGATAATTTGACCTATCCACCTAAGTGGAGGCCCTTGTCTCTATACTGTGCATATTATAGGATAGGGATATATGTATGACGTGTAACGCATGTAGGATGTGATGGATATAAGGATTTGAGATCATAAAGTGCAAGTATATATGGATAGATCGTGGGTTTGCGTGGTTAAGTGGAGTTATGGATATGTGTGTGTGTGTGTGTGTGTGTGTGTGTGTGTGTGTGTGTGTGTGTGTGGGTGCGTGCCACGTTGTATGGCCTTTATTGGACTATCTGGATATATATATATATATATATATATATATATATATATATATATATATATATAAGTATCTCATATATCAATGCACAATCCCCCCTTCATGCCACCATATATATATATATATATATATATATATATATATATATACATATATATATGTATATATATATACATATATATGTGTATATATATATATACATATATATGGCATTGATGCTTATATGCATGTCGGTGTGCATATCTAATATCAGTATAATAGTTATGTGTGTATGCGTGTACATGTATTTGGATTCAGAAATCTATATATGGCATTGATGCTTATGCATCTGTGGGTGTATAATGAGTATGTGCTCATGGAATATCTATGTGGGGGTATTGCTTGTTGTAAATATGTGAATTTGTATCATAGTTGTATGAATTTCTATTATGCGAGTGATGTGTTCATGTATATGTGGTGTGCATGGAATATATGTAATGATGTGTATCTTGAATGAATGAATATGTATATAACTACTTATACATATCTTCGTTTGTTTACCTGCAAGTCTATCCTATAGGATTGTTTATCCAGGTGTATCTCGGTGCGCCTTGGATAAGTGTATTTATGTTTGTATACGTGTATATATATAGAGGACCGTACCAGAGTATGTGTGTATGTATATATATGTAATGTGGATGTAAATGTGATGGATATGGAATATAGGTGTGTGTGTGTGTGTGTGTGTGTGTGTGTGTGTGTGTGTGTGTGTGTGTGTGTGTGTGTATAATGAATGTAAGTGAATGATACTGTTTGATATGTGGGTATTGGAATGTTTGTATTTATTTGTATATTTATGTGTATATGTGTGTATGGAGTATAGATGGATGTTTATAATTATTTGACTATTATGGCAATATGTACGTAGGATGAGCAAGGGTAGTTATATATATAACATATGGCGGGGAATGTAGTATGTTTGTACACTCTTGTGTGTATTGTGTATAGTATATGTGCCTATTTGTGTGAGGCAGTAGGTGCATTGCTACGAATGTGAAATTATATGGATATTTGTCTATAGTTATGATTGCTTACCTAAGTGATGTAATCATGCATGTGTTAGTGTGTGCATACCGATGTATGTTGAATGTGACTAATTCTCGTGTGTATGTAGATATTCATGTGGCTATAAGTGTGAATGAACTCAAATGATTAAGTATTGGGTGTATAAGGATCAGGTGTACCTACAGTGTAACACCGTGATGGTGACCCTGATGTCAAGTTATGTATGTAGATTAGTGTGTATAGTGGTGTGTCTGTGCTTAGATATAGATGTATATGTATATATATAAGAAGGTAGAATATAATTCGATATACTTGAAGGTATCTTGCTGTGGATACGATGTGATGTCGTATGCACACGGATGTGAGTAGTGATCTAAATACGTGTAATAATACGTATATAAACTTAATTGTGATGTGTGATGTATATGTTAATATGTGAATATGTGTGCCTAGAAATTTATGTGAAAGACATATGTGTATGTATATGTAGTGATGCAAATAGTAGTATGGGTGTGCTACTAGATGAGAAATAGGATATATCCGTGACATATGTGCGATACGGATGCGTATGGATGATAACGAAGCATATATAGTATATAAGTGTGGTGTAGATACTTATTCTTATTTGTACTTCATGGGTAGTAAGATCATCATGCCTAGCTGACCATGGCAAGGATCACGCCCTAGGAAGTCCGAGGACGGACTTTATTTTAAGGTCGGTAGGATGTCATGCCCTGGTTTGAAGTATACGTGTATTCTACTGTGTACACGTGGTATTTTTACTTATAATGCATACAAAGGCATGAAGTAAACATAGATATTGATGTATGTAACGTAGTGCAAGGCGGTTGGGCCGTAATTGGAGGCTAAGAGGCGAGGAAGCGAGATTGGGTACGGAAGAAGTGCGAGGGACGTCGTTGGTGCAAAACAACAGGGATGTGTTAGACGTGAGTGTGTAATGCATGAATGCACACATGGATGTTCATGGATGTGTGCAAAGGGAGCCATGCTAGTGTGAAATGGGGTTAGGGGTCAATGGCAACCCCTGTAAATTTTTAGAAAGGTCAGGGGCAAAACCGTCTTTTTGACTAAAATTGCTGTGCGTACATACTTAAGTGGTCGGTGCATAAAGTAATGGCGTACTTGTAAATACATGAAACTTGAGGGGTAATTTTGGGAGGGTATTAAAGTCATTTTGGCTTGTGCATGCTTATCCTAAGAGAAATCTAGAGGTAGATATTTTCTAGGATTTTTCTAAACCTTTCTTTCACTTTCCCTTTCTTTTCCTTTTCATTCATACCTCTCCCTCTTCCTCCTAAGGGTATGGCCGAAATTCTTGCCCCTTTTTTCCCCTCCATCAACAATCCAAAACACTAATTTCCCTTCCAAATATTTCAAGAAACCCCTAGCTCTTTAAGGAGAAAGAAGATGGAGTGAAGAGAAAGAGAAGGAGAGAAGAAATCAAGTTTTGGAGGTAGGATTCTAAATTGGATTTGGAATTCAGTTAGGGTTTCATTTTATCATGTTTTTACATCATGTTTTATCAATATGAAGTATTGGTAATCAAATTAATAAGCCATGACTCAATTTTCATAAATCTCCCTTGAAATTCTTAGCAAACACATCTCCTTTAAAATTGCAGAAATCCTGATGTCTGTTTTTGCCTCAATTTTGGTTACTATAGCTCGAATTAGGGTTAGAAACAAATATGAGCTTGTATATCTTAAAGTTATACCCCAAAATCATATAAAATTTGATATGGTTTCAATTCAGAAATTAGGAGTAATAAATCCATCTTTACAACATGTCTGTTTGAATTTCAATGTTGACACAGTTTAGCAAAATTGGCATAACCACCTGCACACATCTTGGAATTTTATGATATTGGTCTTGTTGGAAAGTTAAAAAATATCTCTAAACATTCATCAGAGTGTTTATATGTTGAATTTCTGCCTCCAACATGCTCAAAATTGGCTTTCAATACAGACCCTGAAATCTGTCTAAAAACAGATTTGACACACTTCACTAATTAATTCACCATAAATCATATAGTTCATATTTTTGCATGAAATCTTTTATGTAAATCTATAACTCCCATATCTTCAACTTTCGTTCATAAAGTCTTGTCAAATTCCTAAGAGAAATAAATGAAATGTGTTGATCTTTATGATTGTTCTTGCAATTTCAGCAAGCTGAATTCATTAAGTGCTTTTCTTATTCATTGATTGTGGTTAATTGGCCATCGTTATCCATGCTTAATATGGTTGTTTGGTGAGATGAATGTTCATGCCCTTGGCACATGTAAATGTTATTGTATTGCTTTGATATGAATTACTCCCGTCAGGTGTTCGATGAAATGTCTCAATGAAGGCAATATCCAGTAATTTGAGAAACGTGTATGTGTTAGTGTTGGCCTTGAACCACATTGTTAATTGGTAGATTAGAGGCTTGAATGGCATGGATACATTGAAATTATGAGTAGATGATGTGTTGTGATAGAGGGCGTGTCACGTGAGTGCATGACCCTATGTCTGAAGATGGGTAGATGAGACGATATATGCATACCCATGCCATCAAGACCCCTAACGTGTTACTTATGATGTTAAATTATAAAATTGACTAAATTTCAATCCTCTCTAATGAGGGTGAGTTAGCAGAACCCGGGTTTTAGGTGGGATTTGAGTAAATTGTGGATATGAGGACTGGACTGTGAAGTTGGGAGACAATTATGTGATGTGTGGAGTTTACACCCACTCACCTTTACCGGGAGTGGAGGGGATTTTTACACCCACTCGCCTTTATCGGGAGTGGAGGGGTAAGGAGGTGGACAGCCTCACTCCTACCAGGGACGAGGGAGCTGAGAGGTCCGGCGTATAGTACCCGTGTCCACTGCGTCGTGTGCTATATTCACCCCAAATTTGGGGTGAAGTCCAGGTCTTGGTATCACACAGTTTACTCAAGTTCCAATTAGTTCAATTATAAAATGATAAAATCAGAATTTGCGTGTTACTCCTTCTGCTGGCAGCACTTCCCCTTCCCTTTGTCTACTTCTTTGTGACTCTGTGTCTTACCACAGGCACTTGTACTTGTCTTATCAGATAGTACTTGCCTGAATACTTGTGTTGTTGTTGTTGTTATTATTATTATTATTATTATTCGTGCTAACCCTTTTCTTGCAGTAACTCGACACTGGACCGCAGGTACGATTCCCTTGTTTTAACTATTTAATTTTCATTATATCACTTAGTTACATACTCCATTTCTTTTGCTTGCCTTCTGATTTGATAACCTTAGAACGGAGTTCCAAACCCAAGTTGGTTCCTACTTGGGCACGCATTGACGTGCTCCTCCTTATTTTTCAGGTAGCAGGGTTAGCTTGGTTGGAAGTGATTTGGAGCCGGGTTCAGGGATAGCACTTGATGTGAGTTGTCTTGTGGTGTGATATGGTTGTCTTGGGAGATGGAGAATGATGGAGTATATGTAGTGGTGTACCTGGGCTATGTAATTTAATGGAAGTTGTATATATAATATGTTGTTAGTGTACTAAGTTATCTGTGGTGTTGTTTTGATATTACTGTGAAGCTTCACTTGTACTATCCAAGCATGTGCGCAGTGACCTGTTTGTTCAGTTTCTCCTTTCTCTTTCTTTTCCTCTCCCATCACCCTCTTCCTTCAGGATACTTGGACAAAAAAGAAGAAATTTAAATATCGGGTATTCTGGGGAACATGGCGTGACAGTTGTACATCACTATTTTCCTTATACACCAATCTTCTGTCTTCAAAATAATCTTGCAGCCAAAAGGAACACTTCCTTTGGGCACGTCTTCTAAGGTCCATACCTTATTTACGTGCAAGGATCTTTTTCGGATCGCATCAAACTATTTATCAGAGTCCCTACTCCGAATGGATTCTTGGAAGTTGACTAGGCCAACATCAACTATGATGTTTTACTCGACTCCTTCGTCTTACGCGGCTCGAGTAACCCTGTGACTTCCTAACGATTAATTTGATGAATATTATATTTATAAGGTTCTAACATAACCATATCAAATACCTAGGCATTATTATCTGGGGTTAACCTAGAACGAGAAATTTACCTCAGAGTCACTAGCCATGTATCGCACTAAGTCTAACAGAGTACGATTCATGCTCTCCAACACACCGATGTGTTGTAAGACTTGACCTGAGAGAAAATCTTATTCTCTTTTAATTACGCAAGAATTAAATACAAAAGTATTCACCTCTTCTATCCAATCGAAGTGATTCAAATACTTCTGTCATTGAGTTCTTTGTTTTATTAGACTTGTATTTCATCACGAACACGTGTCGTAATAAGATAAGAATACCATATCCTAGCTAATTTAGACTTGGGTCCGGATATATCCATATGTATGCGACCATGAGTTCTCCAACTCATTGTCCCATTTTCATATCACTACTACAAAAAGGACCTTTAATAACACACCTTTAATAGTGCTTGCCAATTATAAGCGCTGTTAATTAGAGGCACATACAATAGACATCGCTTCTTTTTGCAAGCGCTGTTAAAGATAGGAGAATAGACAGCGCTTCTTTCTGGAAGCGCTGTTAAAGGTCGGATAATAGACAACGCTTCTTTTTGCAAGCGCTGTTTATTAGAGGCACACATAATAGACATCGCTTCTTTTTGCAAGCACTGTTAAAGGTCAGATAATAGACAGCGCTTCTTTTTGCAAGCGCTGTTATAGATTTGACAATAGACAGCATTTGTCTTGTTGCAAGCGCTATTATAAGTACCGTTTTTTTGTGCGAGCGCTCATCAAAAAGCTCAAAAAATTTCGCAAGGGGCGGGCTTCCCAAATGTTGAGTACTCCCAAATGTCCCCCCACATCGTTTTCGTTCGCCCCCAGACCCTAGCTTCTCCGCTTTTCCTGTTCTGATTCCCAAATCGCGTAGCATCCCAGTCGACCACGCTCGACGACGGAATTTTCCCTTGAGTGGACCGAGTTCATTCGATCGAGGCCATCCAACCACGATCGACGACCGAGCTCCCCTCTCGTCGATTGAGCTCCATCGATCGATAGCCTCCGACCAAGTTGACCTCGGTGATGACCTGTCTAGCCAACATTGGCATGGAGATCGATCCCACCGTCCTCCGATCAAAGCTGAGCGGGGGTGGACAATATCGATACGACAACTTTGGCAAGGCATGGGCTCGTCAACATGTCGACCATCTGACCTTCCTCTGGCCATTCACTCAGGGTGACCCCAGATCCGTCGATGTTCGAGACCGCCGAGCCCGCTGCACTTAAGATCCGACGATGATTACGCTAGTCTATCGACCTATCGGTGCCCCAGATCCGTCGACGATCGAGCTCGCCGACCCAACAACGGCCAGCAAGGCGTCATCTGACCTTGATCGAAGCTTCATCCGAGGAAGCAGCTCCGTCCGAATGGCCAGGGAGGTGCGGCGACCGGAGTTTCTCCTAAGCCCGATCGGTGACAGGGCCATCCCCAGTCCGATCCTAGTACCTGAGAGTCGTACGAGCTTCGTCGCACCTCCCCCAAGATCGAACGGCAATTGGAGCTTCTCCCAAGCTCGATCGGCGACGAGGCCATCCCCAAGTCCGATCCAAGCACCTATTCCTTCTGATTGGCTTTGTTATTCCATCTTTGACTAAAAATAGGCTTTTTACGCAGGATAAAGACTGCCATCACATTTTAGATTGGGTAAGGAGGACCCAGCAACGATAAGGTATTATCTAATCTTCATATTATCAGTTAACTCCAGATTTATCACTAAATATTTTCTGGCAACTGTTTGGCACTGAGCTTGCATTCCAGTTGGGATTATGTCATATCGGGCGAATAGTCTGTAGGTTTTTCCCATTATGTTGTACTGGAACTTATCTATCATTTTGACATGCATTCGGAGGATGATCTCGTGCTGTATTGACTTCCAATTTTTTTCTATTTAGATTGTCTTGTAGGATAATAACAATGTTTCCAGTATTGAAATCAATAGCCCATCCAACATATAGTTTGTTACCATACAAACACACATATTTCTACTGCATATGAAGTTATCTTTGATATTAGAAAACTTTCATTGGGACATTTCTGGCATGCATCCTGTGCTGCATTCTCCTCCCTGTTTAATTCCCGTATAATGTCTCATGTCTCATGTAGGATGATACACCGATATCTTCTGTTTTGCTCATTTTTTTTGTTTGACGTAGTTGAAATCTCTATGTGAGTTATAGATAACTTTAGTTCTAGAATTAATTAGAGTCAAACTAAGAATAACATACACAGTTTCGCCATAGCAGTTACTGATCACATTGTTACACTTTACTTGTATGTCCAAAATTTGGTTAGATCGGTTTGGTTGTCTTAACTTTATCTTGTAAAGCATTGAATACAAAAATGGACGTTAATGAACAAAGGAGAAAGATTTGGGCAGAGTATATGTTTTGATGCTGAGCTTAAATTATCATTTTCCTCTTCTTTCCAGTATCTCATACCATGTTATTTCCGAAATCTTGGCAAAAAATAATAAGTCTATCGAAACCATGGTTTCCTTTTAGTCTAGCTCTGGAATTGCATCAGTTCAGCAAGCTGATACTGTCTAAATTTGGCAAGAGTATGATACCAATACATCTTCCTGTCATCAATTCTGGAAGAAATATGGAATGCTGATTAACCAAGGTTGAACTCATCAAGAAGGCTTAGCCATATATTCACCATGCCCTTGTTAATCCTCGAGTGACAATGCTAATAGGGTCATCAAATGTCTGATATACTACATTTCAATGAAGTGTGCTTAATCATGGTATAAAGTAGTATGCTACTTTTTATCCAAATGATTTTCTTTAAAAAATCTCACTCTATTTACATGTACAACATTCAATAGTCGTTGCATGTTTTTTTATAGAAAATAACGTTTAATTTTTTTAAAAAAAATCATATTCATTGGTGCCTAATAGCAATTGTTTATATGCGAATGAAAGTGGAAATTGTTTGTCTAACCTCTTAACCATTACACTTTCACAGCTGATGACAGCCATTGCAATTGAAGACGTCGCAAGAGAAGTGAAAATATTGAGTTCCCTCTCTCGACACAAGAACATCGTGCAATTTTATGATGCTTACGATGACGAGGGTGTCTCACTGCCATGAATCAGGTATATAAGTTAGTTTCCAGAAAGTCTCGGATGAAGGATCAGTATGCTCATATGTTATGATCATGTACTTATTTTGCAGCTAATGATCTGTTCTGGGATGACGATAACATTCATTGTTGGTACTCTTGTTACTTGGAGAACTCTGGTTCTAACTGGTTATGCCCAAACTGTTTTCTTTATGCTTCAACACAGTTTGGACAATCCCAACTGATGATGGCGATTCTAATATATAGCAATTTTGATTTGCATGCCTGTTACTTTCTATATCCTCAAGTGCATGTGTGTGTGTGTGTGTGTGATGTTTTTGATGTTTGTGTTGTTTTTTATTTTCTTGTTTATAGGTTTTAATTTTATTTTCTTAATATTCTTGATGATTTTTTCTGTTACCATGATTTTTTATGTTATTATTATTATTATTGACTTTACAGGAGTTCATGATCCTTCCTGTTGGGACCTCTTCATTCAAGGAAGCCATGAAGATGGGTGTAGAAGTATACCACAATTTGAAGGTGATTGCTCAAATCATTTTGAACATACATTCTATATCATAATACCGAATATAATGTGCAACTTGTGCATTTTCTTTCAGAGTGTCATTAAGAAGAAGTATGGACAAGATGCTACCAATGTTGGAGATGAGGGTGGCTTTGCTCCTAACATTCAGGTCTGTTGTTGTTTTATTTAATAATTTGTGTCTTAGTTGATTTATATTCAGGTAGTTTAAGTTACATACCTAGTTGATTTTTGTAAGGTAGTGCTCTATATTACTTTTAGCTGGAAGCTTTTACAGAAATTTTGAAGCAGGTAATTAGATGCTTCTATGTTACATAAATAGAAAACGTTGGGGATGGTTTTCAAGATGAGTACATTTAGCCAACTTGCATGTGCTTGGAAAAATTCTTCCTGCCACATCCCTATGATACCTTTGGTTGACCTGAACTTTAGAGATCCCCAACTTGAGCCTTGATCTTTTTTGTTCTGTATTGTAAAGTCTTTCTGAGTATTTGCTGATGGAATGTGTTGGTGTTTCTTCCACAGCTCCTCATTGTAGATGTAGGATCAGTTTTGCTTCCCGGTCACTCTAGTCTGTTTCTGCTTTTAAGTACCATATGAAGTATTCGTATCTTGCATTATTAGTGCTGGAGACCAGCAAAAAGAACTCAATATCTAAGAATTTTGACCGTCTAATACAAATGTCCATCCTATACCATGTCCAAGCGGTAACATAACCAGAAATCATGGTATTCTAAGTGGTTACATTTGGGAAGAGATCATCTACTCATCGGTAGTCTGGAATACAGATTCCATGTGGTTAATCAGCATCGATCAGCCAAAGACAGGAAGAATGATATTGTAGGTTAACAATGCTTGGCTTACAATCCGGGTCTCTTTTAAGGTCCTCGAAGACCAAGATTGATGTCTTAGTGAACCCATTATACATGTACGCTGAAATTAAAGAGCTATAGATACAAGTGCTACGTATCCCATGAGTCCCAGCAGCATCGTAAAACAGACAATGGGCAAGCTCTATATTCTTAGTCATAATGGTGTGTGTGTGTGTGTGTGTGTGTGTGTGTGTGTGTGTGTGTCATAGTAAAAGTTTTATATGGCAGAGGGTGAACTTTATATGATATTCCATGATGTGTATATATGCGTGACATTGAAATCATATGCATTCCTTCGTTCTTTTTTGAGGCATGACTTACAGTACCGTGCAATCTGCAGATCTCCGTGAAGATAAGCATTATCTGTCAGATCATCCTGGATTTGTACCTGTAACAACTGCACAGGTATAGCACCTACTCCATGTTAACATGGAGAATTTTTGTATCTATTCTTCTCCTCTTTTTTTGTGGCAAGGATAGTGTTGTCTGGTTGTAGCATGAATCCATCGCGTATATTTAGCAGGAAATTTGGATCCAAATGTAGTGGAAACGAAACTTTCCATTTGTTCTTGAAGATCATAGCTGCCAGTGTTTTGTTATATGCTTCTTTTGTTATCTTTAAAGATCGTTTTCTGGTTTTCTAGTTGAATGCTTGTTGGGAGATATCAAACAGCAGGTGTTTACATCAAACCTGAGAGAAGTTTGGCATTCATCTTTCAATTGCTCTGATTATTTGGTTTTTTTCAATCATTATTATTTTTCGATAGAAACTGAACCTACTTAACTTAAATCAACGATTGACAGTGTTTAGTTGTCTATTACAGTACACGGGAAAGAATTCTTTGGGGTTGTGGAATCTTTGTTTTTGTTTTTGTTTTCATTCATTGACCCGAATTTGTTAGAGATCTTGCAAAATTATAGGTGATTTTTTAGCGGGATGTTGAAGTTTCAAATCTCTGTGTCAGTGATGGTGAATCATATTCAGGTAAGGGAGAACACCCATATAAAATCCTATCAGCTTAAGAGGATGAATTGTCTTCTGTTGTATGTTCTCGAGACTCAGTCTTGCATCATTTTTGAACTTGGTTTGTGTATTATATGCATTGGAGATCAATACCAGTAAACAACATGTTATGATTTGTGCATTGTATGCATTATTGCTTGGGGAGCATACATGTATACCAACTCTTAATTTTTGACTTTATACTTCTGTTTGTCATCATACAAAAGGTACATTCAGGTGTACTAGCCATTGGCATTTGTTTCATTTGTAGAGGACTAGATTGTGTGTTCTTGTTCTCATCGTGACTTGTTATCATGCTTGCTCATAGGTTCACTCGCGGCTATTCGAAGAAGAAAAGATGATGTTATGTTGTGTTATAAACTACGGTAAGCTCTCATCGGAAGCCTGCAAACATCTCGCTCAAAACTCAAAGTTTCCATCAAGAACGGCGATTCAAGTGCTTGCATCCCAACACTCGAAACTCAAGAACCTGCTGAAAGACACCAACAACACAAGGCCCCCAGGCAGGGGGAACGCTCTGATGGCAATGAACAGATCATTCTCTATGCCAAGAAGCTCGATCTATCGGTGGAGAACGAGAAGCTGTGAGCGAATCTTCGAAGAATGCAGTGGAAGGTGACTGAGCTCGAGAAAGTTTGCAGGAAGATGCAGCTTCAGATGGCGAAGATGATAAAGAGCAGGAAGGTATCCGGCCACAAGGGATCATCAAGATCACTCCCCAAAATGTGTTCATGAATGTGGTTACGATTGTGATTTATGATCATGATTTCGTAGTGTCTATACAAAGTTTGTACATGGTATTATTACAACAGAGAGAATCACGATATCTCTCGATATCTACTACTGTTTTTTTCTATGTGAAGGATTTTTGCTCTTTTGTCACTTTTTTCTAGTCCCATATTGGATAAGTTTTTTAATCTTATTTGTATCGGGATACCATGATATATATCTGGCTTCTCGAGCTTTTTTTCCGCGATAAGAACAGTTTTTTGATTTGGTGCTTGATTGTTGAATATTAAAAGCAATTTAATTTGATTGTTTCTTGCAATGATTGTTTCTAGTAATTTAATGTTATTGGTGGTTTATTGAAGCATTTTGAACATTAAATGGATTTATTTAAATATAAAACGTAGGGAGAAATAATAAAATGAATTGAAACAAGCGCTGTTAAAAGTCCCAATAGACATCACTTTTTTAGTACAAGCGTTGTTAAAGGTCCACCATAGACAGCGCTTATACTAAAGAAGCGCTGTCTATTGGACCCTTTAACAGCGCTTGTTTAGTACAAGCGCTGTTAAAGACCCACCTTTAACAGCGCTTCTTTAGTACAAGCGCTGTTAAAGGCCCACCTTTAACAGCGCTTGTAATAACAAGCGCTGTTAAAGGGGGCCTTTAACAGCGCTTGTACTAAACAAGCGCTGTTAAAGGCCCCCCTTTAACGACGCTTGTACTAAACAAGCGCCGTTAAAGGCCCCCCTTTAACGGCGCTTGTACTAACAAGCGCTGTTAAAGGGGGACCTTTAACGGCGCTTGTACTAACAAGCGCTGTTAAAGGGGGACCTTTAACAGCGTTTGTAAAGCGCTATTAAAACCAGCCCCCCCTTTAGCAGTGGCGACATAGACAGCGCAAAGAATCGCTATTAAAGACCTTATTTAAGCGCTGTTAAAGGTCCTTTTTGTAGTAGTGTATAGAATAAGTTTTTGACCATCATACCTTTAAGATAAAACTCATAAGTGTCTTTCGACTCATAATACGAGAAGTCAAGATACCCCTCTTTATGTAAATTGTCAAGTCTGTTTCTTCAATACGGCCCAGTCAATATTGCCATAGAAATACTTTGTTACTAACTTGTGTATTCATATATTAAATCTTAATACAACATTGTTATACATTATAATCACATCAAAACATATCTTCTAAGGTAATGTGACGACATTCGCCAAGTAGGATATAAGTCCTATATGGCCTAAAGACAACTATTGTTCATTAGCCAATATGTGAGACAATTTTCCTTTGTATAACAATTATTCTCAAATTTTAGACATCAAACATGTCCCATTTTTCAGTTCCTCCTGATATGTGTTGTTTTATGATAAACCAAACATTCTTTCTCAATGAATTTTCCTTAGTGCCTTCTCCTTTCTAAATCACATTTAGACATTTCTTGTCCTAACACAAATCTTAGTTGTGCAAGCATCATATGCATCCAAACACTTGAGCTTTACAACCTTGAGGAGACTCAACAAGTTGTTCGTCTCAAGATCTAATTTGGACACATGGTCTTGCATCGCTCTTAGACTCATCTTCGAGTCTAACAGTTTGATCGAAGTTTTCAATCTTGTGGATTGAAACTGCTTTCCATACAAACTTAAGGAGACCCAACAAGTTGTACGGAGAGAATGTGCTTTAAACATCAGTATGTTCAAGCTGCCACTGCTCATAGAGGCAAGTGTTAAGTAGCGTGCTTTTATTTTGTTAGACTTTAGAGCTTAAGGAAATCATTGTCCTTAACTCAGTACTAGGAAGGACACTTTAATATTAGTGAAAATATTCCTTAACTAATCATTTTGTCTAGTTGAGTTATTTCTTTTGAGGATATTATGACGTTAGTTTAGCATATGTTCATGATTTTTAAATATGGTTAAAAGAGTTTTTATTCAACTATATCCTCCCACTATTTATGCGATCATTTTTAGCCATATAGATGAACGAATATAGTTATTTAATGGGAGATGGACCCAACCACCTTGAGCTTCATAACCTTGAGGAGACTCAATAAGCTGATTGACCCTGCAGTTGTTAGATAAACTCATTATCAATCACATCACATGTGACACCGTATTGGTTTTTACCCCTAGTCACTTATGATCTTAAGGAGACTCAACAACTCATAATGAATAGTCTAGTCGAACCCTTGTATTCATGTCTAATATTAGCTTACACCGATACTCGAGGAGACCCGACACAGTGGTTTGGGTTAATACCCGACTACATCGCATGTATGATGGAGTCTGTTTCTAAAAGAGACCATGTCATAGCTTGATGAGACTCAACAACCATGACATGCGTCTTTTAGTCCCCGAATCCAAAAAAAGGAGGGCTATGGCTAACCTTGAAGATGATTTTTAACGTAATTGACTAGATATAATCGACGGTTTCACATAATCATAATTTGCATTTTTGTGGTCTAGCAGAACACGGTCAGGGATTTGGCTAGGCCAGGATCACTATCCGCAGTCGAGCTTGGGTGATCCACAACACTAGTTAAAAACACTAGACCGGATCATGGTCCATTAAAGGAAACTAATTATTCATATGTGTGACATCGACTAGAAATGGCTTCATTAAAACTAGTTAATCCTATCAACTAGTTGAATCCTAAAATTCGAAATTATTAGGATTGGTTAATAACTTTTATTAATGTCGTTATCAACTATAAGGATTATTAGGGTGCTATCCTAATCATGTATTAGGTATTTAAAATTCAAGTTGCAACAATTTTAAATCATAGCCTTTTTCAAACTTATTATTAGAACAATTAAAATAATAATTGTATGAGAGGGCTATCCTAATCAAGTATTAAGAGTTTAATATATTGCAACAATTTTTAAATCATAGCTTGTCCGTCAAAATTATCATATAATTTTCTTAAAGCTTCTAATGGCTATCCTAAAAGTTTTTCTTGTATTATCATATAATGAACAAAAAATATGATATAACCATTAAAGATACAAAAAATTTATAATTTAAAATTTTGGCATTAACACTTGCAACTAAAATTATCTCATAATAAAGTTACAACATTTGTAATTATCAAATAATTACAAAGATCTAATTTTTAAAATTATCACATGATTTTAAAATTAGATCCAATCTTTTCAAAAACAAATTTTCAAAAAACATCACATGTAACGACAATTTAATAGTTAAATTAAAACCTCCATCTGATGGAGAAACATGTTGCATTCTATGCACTTTAGAATTGCAAAAAATATAGATCATGGTAGCCTGGCTCTGATACCACTGAAGGGTTTTCTAGGTCCTTAGGGCTATAAAATCGACGTCCGGTCTAAGTCGGACGGACGAGGAGATCAAACAAGCAGCAGAAAAACAGATTTAAAATTGTTTTAAATCAATCCCTCAAAACAACCCTAGCCAGAGTCTCTATTATCCCAGGGTTAGGTCCGACAAACCCCTAAGGATAGATCTATCGATCTATTTACAATTATAAACTCATGAATATTTAAACTACATACCTTTCACTTCGTTTCCACGAAATACAAAGCGTCATTTTCAGCAACATTTCTTTGGCCCCGCACCACTTCTCCCAAGCCGAACCGCATCATGAGCCGCACCTCGTCCCGAGCAGACCAGCTTTCCAAACCTCATCGCGTCTCGAGGCAAGCAACACCCTTGTCACCGAGCCAAGCGCACACCGAAGAAAGTTTCACCTTGAGTGGATCCTCCGTCAAGACTTCGGATCCGATCTGAACTCCTTCGTAGCTTTGTCAGAGCCCGATCAGGAGCAAGGAATAATTTGGAAAAAAAGAGAATATTAATTTAAGTCTGAATCCGAGCATGCTCAAACTTTTTGGAGCTTCTCGGATTTGAAGACTTGGTGCAAGTTTCAAGTAGGGGAGTTGGCCCCTATTTATATAGGCGGCTGAGCCCTCCCCTTCGCATCGTATCCGATGTGAGACTAAAGATTTTGGAGGAAAAATTAATTAAAGTTTACCTTTCACAAAGGCCAATCTTTAGCGAATTTTTCATCCCTCACCATTGAGCTTCGCAAGTGACACAACCTATCAAATTGAAGAGCACTGAACGGTGAACACATAGAAACACATGGCAATCAATTCTGACTTTGTTCCCTCAAACGTTAGCTCAAAGTAGGGTAAAACCCACGAAACGCTGAAATTTTCAGCTGTCATATGGTTTCAAAAAACCATAATCGTGAGGCCCACTTTCTAATTTGGGTGCGCCTGTGCGCATCTGCTGGAATGACCGGTGCCCAAGGGCGCTGGCCTGGGCCAGCAGCCCAGGCTCGCTGGACCTTGCCCAGCGCCAAGCGCTGGGCATTTCCCAGAGTATGCTGGGCTTTAATTTTTTTGCATTTTTTTAAATTTTTTTATTTAAACCATTTTTAAATAGACACCCTTTTTAAATTTTCAAAGCCCCTTTTAAACATCATTATTGGGTCTGTTTCGACTCTGATTTGAGTGCAGTTTTCTCCTCGATTTTCGTGGAAAAATCCTCTTCATTACTATGCCTTTATATTATAAATAGGCTCACAAACAATTTGCGATGTATTTAAATACTATTGCATCAAATGAAATTAAACCAATATCTTTAATATTAAAATCCATTTGCATTATATACAAATGAACTGAGGGCATACATCCCTCAACATGGATTGCATCATACCTGGCCCATCGCCTTTTGTACTGTGAGCACTCATGTAGGACGAACCAGAAGGCTCTCCTTTCCAACTTTCATACCTCAGTTAGGTTGATTGGCTTCTCTTTGATCTTCAGGTACTTGATTATGGGATCCATCCAAGTTGGTTCATGATAGATGCTTAGCAGTTCTTATTCATGCACGCAACGGTGTAGAAGATGCTCCACGTATACAACTCGTTCCAGGTCCACTGATGATGATGTGGTGAGCTTTGATAGGGCGTCAGCTCGAATATTTCTTGATCACAAAATGTGGTGGACCTCCACTTCTCCTAATTTAAACAACTCAGCTTGCGCAACCTACAGATATTTCTACATTACCTCCTCTCTCGTCGCGTAATCTCTGGTCAACTGGTGGACGACCAAGTTGGAGTCACTGTGTAGATGAACTATTCATGCCCCCAATGCTTGAGCTAGCCTGAGGCCGTTGATGGTAGCATCATACTTCGCCATGTTGTTTGTAGTTGGGAAGTTGAATCGAAGAGAGTATTCGAGTGTGTTGCCCTATGGGGTTTGGACAACTATACCCGCTCCACTCATGGCCCTGCTGGTTGAGCCATCTACTTGCACGATCCACGTTCCTCCCCCTTTGGATGTAGCTTCTGACAAGCCACTGCCTGTCAAGAAAGTAGAAGGAAGATCGGTTATCAAATTAATAGTTGATACATCTGTTGGAGATCTGTCGTCGTTGGTGCACTCGACAATGAAATCAGTCCGGGCATGTCCTATAATGGTTGTTCTTGGCTTGTAGTGAATTTCAAATTCACTCAGCTCGACTCTCTAATTCATCATTCTGTCTGATCGATCCAACCACTTCAGAGTTTGTTCTAAGGGAGTATCTATGAGGACCAGAATGGTGTGAGCTTGAAAGTAGGGAAGGAGCCTCCTTACCGACTGGATCAGGGCGAAAGATAACATCTCAATTCTGTTGTAGTTAACCTCGGCCCCCTGGAGTATCTTACTCACATAGTAGATCGAGTGTTGTGACCCAGATTCTTCCTTGACTAAGGCCAAGCTAACAGCCTCTTGCATGGCTGCCAAGTAAATGATCAATTGGTCTCCTTCATTGGGGTTTGTCAGGAGCGACGAACTACGAAGATACTCCTTCAGTTCAAAGAAAGCATGTTTATCGTCCACATTACACACAATGGTTTCATGTCTCCTTTGTAAAGGGATATAACTTTTCTCAAAACCATGAAGATGGGAAGTGATCTCTCCGCTGACTTTGATAGGAAACGTCTGAGAGCTACAATCCTACCATTAACTCTCCGGAGGTTCCTGATTGTGGTTGGCTCCTTCATGCCTACGATCATAATGACCTTATCAGAGTTAGCCTTAATTCCTCAGTTTGTTAGCATGAATCCGAGAAATTTTCCAGATCAGACCCCTAACGTACATTTGGTAGGGTTCAGTCCGAGATTATACCAGCGAATCTCTGCGAAGGTCTCAGTGAGGTCCCCGATATGGTCAACTGGGCTCTTCGACTTGACCAACATATCATCGATATAGACTTCTAAGTTTCTCCCTATCTGAGCTTTAAAGACTTTATTCATCAATCGTTGGTAGGTCGCTCCTGCATTCTTCAGACCAAGCGATATCTTTCTATAGCAAAAAATCCCTTGGTCTGTAATGAAGTCTTTTATTCATCCCTTGGTCTGGATTTCATTATAGCCAGAGAAGGCATCCATGAAACTCAAAAGTTCAAATTTTGAAGCATTATCAACGATGTGATCAATCTGATGTAGGGGTACCTATCCCTCTGACATACCTTGGTAAGATTGGTGAAGTCGACGTACATCCTTCATTTGTCGTTGGCTTTCTTCACCATCATCACGTTAGATAGCCACTCAGGGTAATGGACCCCCTGATGAAGCCATCATCTAAAAGTCTATCCACTTCTTCAACAGCTGCCTTTATTTTATCACCCACGATGTTCCTTTTCTTCTGCTTCACGGGTTTGAAAGTAGGGTACACATTCAACTCGTGGGAGATGACCTGATGGTTGATGCCCGGCATATCATCAGGCGACCAGGCAATGACATCGATGTTCTCCATCAGAAAAGTGATCAATTGTTCCCTTAGGTCAGAAGGGAGTCTCGACCCAACAGAAACATTTTCCCTTCTTCGTCTGAGACTCGAATGGACTCGATCACCTCAACAGGGATTGGCCGTTGGTCTGCCAAATCACCTTGATCTCTGTAGAGATCAATCAGGTCTACTTGCTATGCTCTCCTGATCATGGAAGATTAGAAGTAACATGATCTGAACTGCATCTGATTCCCTTTCACCTTTTCGACTCATTGGGGACTCTGAAATTTAATCAGCTGGTGAAAGGTGGAGACTACCGCCTCGACTGAGTTAAGAATCGGTCAGCCAATGATTCCATTTTAAGCAGAGTTGATATTCATCACGATGAAATTGATCTAGTGGGTGACTTGACGTGGGGACTGTCCGAGGGTGACAGATAGCGTAATCATGCCCATGACAGGCATAGAGTGTCCCATGAAACCAACCAGGGGCCAAGATATTCTTTTAACACGGACGAAGCCAATCCCATTCTTTCCAAAGTGGTAAAGAAGAGCACGTCACACGAACTTCCCGTGTCGACGAGCAACCTCCTTATTTTGGCGGTGCCTATGATAGCGCTGAAGACGATGTCATCTTCATGCGACAGCTATACACCCTCCAAATCTTCGTCTGAAAAAGATATAGGAAGCATGGCATCCCTTGGTCGCTTCTGCCTCATAGCAGTGGTCATCACCCTCCCAACATATGAATTTTGGAGAAAGGAAGATAACCAGCTATGTGGTGGTCCACCCAATATCATGTCGAGGACATAAATATCAGGTTAAGTTTAGGTCTTCTCTTTGGTAGGGTAAGTCGACATCGCCTTTTAGATGAGAGGAGGCGGAGATGTCAACTTGTGGTTTCCCATAGAACGTACCAACTATTGATGGATGACTCCGACGAACAGTAAGGTGGAGCTGACGTGGATGCCTTCGATGAAGTGGCGCTAAGTCAGCTGATGGATAGGACCCGAAGATGGTCGGATCCGGGTCTGAGAGAGCAATGTCCAAGCTATTGAGATAAAGCCTGACCTAACTCTGAGAGGGTTTTTGGGTTGATGACCGACCTATTTACAACATCGACAAATCGTTAGGGGGGTCGGATCTGGGTTTCGACCCAACTCCCCTTAGATGCTTAAGTTAGTAATGGACTTCAAGTGGCTCGGGGCAGCCGGATCGACTCAAGGGGAGATCGTTCGATGGCTATTGCACCGAGTTATGAAGGAAGAAATATAAGTGGAAGTAAAGAAGATGAGGTTGTCAGATTACCCAGTCGTAGAGCATCTGGAGAGTGAACCCTATCCTCGTTGTCATTTTCTCTATTTATAGACTATCCCTTCTTCTGCAAACGTGATGGTTCTTTCTTCATAGCAGCGAGATCATCTTCGCGAATGGGAATAACGGCTACACATTTACTCCGCCATTACTAACCTATCCTTTGATGTTATCGGGACCCAACAACGAGGTCAATCAGTGCATTGCCTGGGTAATCAATTCGTTTATTCTTGGTGGGTCCCGGGCTATCGGGCCTAGGCCCAATGCCACAACTGGGCTCCTACATCTCAAAGGAGTATATTCACCCCGCTTCATGGGCGGCCATATGTATCAACAAAAATTAAATAAAAATTAAATGCCTTTTTTACTACAGCTAATAATCTATTATAAAAAACAGTAAAATAAAATACATGTTTTTTGAAATTCATCTAATAATCTATTATAAAAAAGAGAAATAAAATACGTGTTTTTTGAAATTCATATACTAATCTATTATACAAAAGAAGGCTGTTTTTGAATGGAGATACTAACTAATACAACAAAATGGTAGGATGGCTGTCTAGATTAATCAATGGGTATGTTAAAAAATTTTAAATTTCTTAAAGGGAAAACACTATGATTTTGGTATTGGGATTGGGATTTTAGGTGTGGGTGGGTGTGGGTGGGTGTGGGTGTGTGTGTGTGTGTGTGTGTGTGATGGAAAGGAAGCTGAGGGTGTGGATTTGTGTGTGTGCGTCAAGTGAATTTATAATATAAAAAGAGGTAACTATTATGAGAATGAGAATTTATAACACTAGTAAATTTATGACAGAGACAACTTTATGTTTATGTGTGGATGGACATGACATAGAGATGTGTGTGGTAGCACACATGTCCTATGGACATATGAATTGCTAGTCTATTATATGAAAATGTTTTTGAATATATTTATTGACTAGGATAAACGTGTGGATACAAAGAGTGCAAAGATTGAATCATAAAAAGTCAAGATCGATGATTAAAAATTCTAAAAAATTTCAGAGAAAAATCCCTTGGGTTTTGTGATGGAATGGATAAAGAGTGTGATGGAAAGAATGATGGGGCCGGTGAGGGCGAGGGTTTGGGTGTGTTTGTGTTTAAATGAATTTATAACATGAGATGGAATTAATAGAGGGAAATTATATTGACTTGAATGATGGGACGTGTTTCATATGAGCACATGAATTACTAGTAATAATAAACGTAAGAAGGAAACAATGTTGGGGTAAAACTAGACCAAGACGAATCTAGGACTACAAAAGCCCCCTCGGTGAATAGCCACCCAACAATCGCTATGCTGCAATGTTTCAGATATAAACCACAACACAATCCAACCAAACAAGCAAGATAAAAGGTAATAAAAATAGGAAAGCAACAAATCAAGTGACACAGAGTTTACACTGGTTCGGCCCACTAACGGTGACTACGTCCAGTTTTTTGATAATGGTTTCCACTAATATGATCAGAGAGAATGACACCAGACTCCTTTAATCTTCTTCAAAAAAAGAGAGCACCAATAACTTTAAGCTTGGAGTTTAAAGTCTTCTCACCAAACCCAAAAGAGATCTCAAATCTCACCAAAAGAAAAAAAACCAAAAGATCTCACAAATAATCCCTCAACCCGAAAGAGGAATCCCAAGAAGAAGATTACAATGAATTTCAAAAGGAAATATTAAGAAGTCACTTACCAAATCATGTCCTAGAGCACCAACACATGTGAGGAAGAAGAAACTTGATGACGTCATACAATATCTTATATTTCTCTTCGCTCTGTTTTGTGCCACCAAAAATAAACCCTAAGAATGGTTTAAATAGTCTCAAGGGTCGTGTGAAATCTTAACCGTCCGATTAGATTAGGTTTTGTAACGACCCGCTCTCGGGGGCCAGTTACTTATTTGATATTTTGACGTCCCCCGGTTTTAACTCATAAGAGTGCAGTTGGATGAGGGATACCAGATTTAAATATTTGTACTACAAGCGCACGGTGTTATAGTGTGGCTTGGGGGTTGAACACAGGGAGACGTGGTTGTGCTTGTTTCTAAGAGGAAACGGTTCACCCTACGGGTGAGCTAGCCCGATCGATCAATGTTTTGTCACGGAATGTAATTGCGGAGGATAGACAATATAAAGGGAAACCTAGGACTTCGGTTTCCACCCTATCATGTGTTCTCGCTATTACGACCTAAGATAGGAAAACAATCGGAATTAGAGTTTAGTGGTGGGACGTTGCTTCTGAAAGTGATACCAGCGTCCCATGGGCCCGATATTCCGTTTGATGCCCAGGATGATACGCCGGACTACCCGGATTCGGTCGGTGGGCATTCCCATGTCCTTTAACACCGACCGACTCCGTGAGCACTAAGCCCACAACGATAACTCCTAACATCTCATCCTACCGCTTCTGCGTGCTAGGATTCGATGTCTACGCTAAGGGCGTGAGCTGTGGCTAGGGAGTCAACCGCCAAGTTTATTCCCCCTTGGCCCTTCGGTCAAAGGCGGTCTTTTTCCCGCCGATGACAATAAAACACCCCACGTAACCTCTAAATTCCTAATCCATATTGATTTCCTAGTCTTATGGATGCATTAGGGAGAACCTACGAATGGGTTTCCACCAAAATCCCAGATTAGGGAACTGCTCACAAATCATAGCTAAAAAGCGATCTAAACAAAAATCAACCGTAAAAATCATGATCAGATGATTGCAATGAAGTAGTAGCAATCCTATTAAGCTATATTAAAGTTTCACAAAGATCAGAAGACTTACAAAAACAGTAAAATTCCAGCCGTCACCGTACAAGAAAAAAGACAGAAAAATAATAGCTTTCGTTTTTGGAAACCTAGGGCAACTATATATAGAAATCGACGTCACCTGATCGATTGTAGTATCAACCGATCAGGTGAGCTGCTTCACGCTTCAGCTGTAGGCTTCGAGAACTTCAACCGGACACTTGGTCTGACCAGGTGGAGCAAGCGGGTCGTCGTTTGAAAAGATTCAGCATCAGGTCAACCGATCGGTTGAGAAATCAACCGATCGGTTGGAAATATCCCCAAAATAGACAGAGAAGTCTGTCGATTTGGCACGGTCAGCGAACGTCGGTTGAGCTCTTCGGGTCGTTCTTTGGAAGAATCGGCAACAGATGAACCGATCGGATGAGATGTCACCCGATCGGTTGGAATTCAGCTCCAATTTGGCCGAGAGCTCTGCTGTGTTCAACCGGTCGGCGAACCGGTCGGTTGGTTTTCTTCTCACTCCAGCGTCTGTCTGGGTCGAACACGCGTGCACCACCCGATCGGTTGGCTGTGTCCAACCAATCGGGTGAGGGCTGAAAAATGGCGATCTTCATCGTTTTGACCCCCTGGATCATGTGTGACTCATCCCGTTGCTCCGGGGACTCATGATATCTTCGTTATATGTCCCCTACACTAGCGATCTCCTGCAAATACACAAAAACACCAAAAAGTGAAAGAAAACTAAAAATCCCAAGAAAATGGGCACGAGACGACGGAAAACAACGGAAAAACACAAAGAAGACGTGAGTGAATATATAAAATATACACACACGTCGAAATCCCCCAAGCTGAACCCTTCCTCGTCCTCAAGGAAGACGAGTGAGAGTAGGAGCTCGGAGGCAGAAAATAGAGAGAGAGAGAGAGAGAGAGAGAGAGAGAGAGAGAGAGAGAGAGAGAGAGAGAGAGAGAGAGAGAGAGAGAGAGAGAGAGAGAGAGAGAGAAGTCAAAATCCTAAATCGACCGTCAGGGCCAACAAAATCAAACACCCACGCTAAACAAGCATACGACAAAACACATCAATAAACCGAGCAAATATGAGTCCAAACAAGTGTTGTGGGCCAACGTGGTGAAGCGCGAGTGAGTGTGGTCGCGTGCTAGCAGACGGTGTTACTATCTACAATGTGCAATAAAGCCCCATATACACATATCTAAGAAAAGACCCAAATATCGATTCGATTTGAAATAAGCGGTGAATATATAGCTCAAGCATGCATGAGAAGAGTATAAGAATAGAAGCGTATCATGCATCGGGGACTCCACAGCTAGGGACTAAGAAATCACCACACTATCGCCTAGATAATAGCTAGGCAGTTCATGTTCCAAGTGTTTTCGAAAACGATGGAGGTTGAGAAGATGTGGAGTAGAACACTCGGTGTAAATTCTCGCCTTCCCTTTATTCTCGGTAGGTAGGAAAATATTCACACATGAATTTTTTTGGGGTTTTGGATATATGTATTTTTTTTGGGTTTTTGGCTATACATATATATTTATTTTTTTCTTTTCTCTTTTCTTTTCTTTTTGGGTTTTTTGGATTTTGGGTATATACATGTGTACTCTCCCAAGTGGGAGAACGGTACACGACGAGGGGATTTGCACCAAGTAAAATAAAAAATAAATCGGATTTTAAACACTTGGGCAAGGGAGATTTTCTTTGCTAATCAGAGCATAGGCTAAATGGGTTATTCTAATCCTAACTGTGGAATCCCGACACATGCGAAATGAAGTATACGATATACATATATATATATATATATATATATATATATATATATATATATATATATATATATATATATATATATATATATATATATAATGCATATAGAAGCAGACGGGAGAAGCAAATACCGCATATTCAAATCGAAACATGATAATCTAGGGGTCATCCCAGGACAGGTATATAAATCAAAATCACAAAGTAGAAGCATACCGTAAGCTAGACACGACACACGACTCACATAAAAGCAAAATGGACCCACGATGCATGAAACGCAAAAGGATTCAGCTTCCTAGGGTTAGTGAATGTGATTATCGAAGCCATGCTAGGTGTGTGTGTGATTCTGTGGCAATTCATCATTTGGGGTCATCTCTAGGAGAGAGAGGATAAAAAAGAAAGAAAAAGAAAAACACAGTGAAAACGACTCAAAACGAAGAAAAAGACACAAAACGACGCACGAAGTGCGACTCCCCCAATCTGAAACTTGCATTGCCCTCAATGCAATAAAAGTAAATACGGGAGGGCAATGAAAATGGTGGGGGAAATACGCACTGACATAAAGAGAATAAAAAATGAGAAAAACACACATACGAAACTGAAAAATAAAGAAAGAGGAAAAATAAAAACGGAAAATAAAAGATAGAAAATCATACCACACTACATATATAAACAAACACACCACAAAGAAAAACACGACAAAACACATAAAAATCGACTTCCCCCAAGCTGGACATGATAGTGCTAGCAATATGATATGATAATGATGATGCAGAAATATGCAAGGGGGAAGATCGAAGAAGAAAAAGAAATCAAAAAGCAGGAGAGGAATCGTCCTCGTCCTCCTCGGCAGAAGATGGAGGGGTGCAGAGGGGAGAGGTGGGGGTGTGCGGAGAAGTGGGGAGAGTGGTGCAGGGTGTGTGTGGATGGGTGTGGATGTGTGGACGATGGGTGGTGTGGTGGTGATGATGGTGAGTGGAAGGGAAATGGCAACCAAAGCGGTGGTAGATGGGGTAGATACGGCGGTAGATACGGTGATAGTAGAGGATGGTGTGGGAAGTGATCGCGATCGCACCTGCAATTTCTTGTGGCGCATGTATGGGGTGACGGAAGTGGAGGGTGGTGGATCTGTGGCATCGACGGAAGTGGTCGTGAGTGGGGGTGAAGTGGATGGAATGGAAACAGAGGTGGTGGGAGGGGATGGTCGCATAGGGGGTGATGGGTGTGGTGATGAATGTGATGGTGGAGGTGAAGATCGTGATGGTGGAGGTGAAGATCGTCGAGGCGGCGAAGGGGGTGGGGAGGTGGGTGGAGTGGGTGGAGGAGGGCCAAAAATGTGAGTGAGGTGGCGGAGAATGGTGGACACGTTCCTCTCAAGTGCGAGGAAATGTGGGTGAGAGAAGATAGAAGAGGAAGGGTCCGAGGGGGCAGAGGAAGAAACACGAGCGCGAAGTGAAGCTAGCTCAGCCTCGAGAGCGAGGCGAGCGGAGGCGACGTGGCGAACGGAAGAAGTAGAGGCAGGATGGGAAGTGGAGGTGGTGTCAGCGGCAGTGGTCATGCCAGCACCAGATGCTAGGCCAAAGAAGGCCTCAGTCAGAGCCTCAGAAGTGATAGGGCCAGAAGCCGGGGTGGTATGACTGGGGCCAGCCCCGGAGTCTCCCCGGGATGCAGGGATATCCTGCTCGCCTAAGTGGGCGGTAGGGGGAGGTGATCGGCATGCGCCCAGGGAAGGAATGGAAGACGTAGCCCCCCAGAAACTGTGGATCGGGAGGAAATGTCCAATCTGCCACTAGAACGATAGTCATACGAGCGGGGTTGGGCAGAATGGTATAAGGACCAGGGGGTGTCCATAATAAAAAGTGAAACGACCATCGGGGCGGGGCTTGATCATGTGCATGTGCAGCAGGACGTCAAGATCTATATGTGTGGGTCCTGGGGTAGAAGGAAAATCTCTAGGGATGCCGAATTATACTGGGAATATGAAGCTATGATAGTAATGAGGCCCCCACAGCAGTATTTCCCCATGCCGGCGCGGCTAATCTCAAGTAGCTTGTGAATAAGCCACGCACCAGATGAATAGGAATGTGAGGGGCCTCGAAGGCTATCCCGTCGTCACCACGAATGAAATCAAATGTCATGGCCCACAAAATGAAAAGATCAGGGATAGTCACGGTCCCGGACTCATCCCTGGGGAAGAATGTGCAAGATATGATTCGGTGGGCCAGACGAAATATGGGGTGAATGATGGAGGAGGCCTTGGCCTTACCTCAAGGATAATGATCGTGTACGGTGATGCGAAACCAAAATTGATCGACGTTGAAGTCTGGGGATATCCATAGGGACGGATAGTGTCACCCTCAAGATTGGAGAATATGAAAATGTGATTGATAGTATCCAGGTGGGTGCGGACGGTTCTGTTACGGACACGGAAAACGACGATCGATCCCGACTCATATCGAAGAGATGATAGAAATTCTAGAGTGAGAGCGGGGTAGGATGCCGCGTGGGCGTTCAAGAAAGCTAACCATCCTAAGTTGGCAAGAGGGTCTCGACCTCGGAGAAAACTCCGAGATCGATAAGCGTTTGTGCGTGTGCAAACTTGGTGGAGAGGTGCGAACGTGCATCAAGTCTATGATAAAAATCTTTTTGTTCAAGTCTCAGAAAACGGTAACCACGCGGGCCCAACATTGGGTCCTCAGGAGGGATGATAGGTAGGGGTGGGGGCTGTGTGGGTAGTGTAGGAGGAGGACATGGAATGGGTGGACGTGTGGACTTCCGTCTCTTACGAGACGGCTCCTCCTCATGCATGATACCCTTCCCCTTATCTCTTTCCCTAGCCATGATAGTGTGTGATGCAGGTGAATGCAAGATGTGATGAATGCACACAATCAATGGCAATTGAGCAAAAATATAGTAATATGGAAATATTAAAAATTGAGCTAAGGAGCGAAGTTATCCAGAAGCGTAGTTAATCCTTGCTCGCAAATCACCCAACGATGTGCAATTGATGGGAGTGTGAAGCTGCGGCACGTCTCTTCAATAATTTTTTCCGAAATAGGGGGAGGTCGGGCGAAAATTAGGGCTTGGATGGGGATGGAGGAGAGAGAGAAATTGTTGGAGAGAAGGAAGGAGGAGGTGGAGAGATCGATTGAGGGGGATTGGTGATCGGTTGAGGGAAGAATGTGGCCGGTTGGGGCTTGGAGAAGTCGAAACGGCGGAGGAGAAATCGAAGTAGGGTGAAGAAAATGAGTCGGGCGAAACGGGGGGTATTTATAGGGTTTTAGGCCAACCAATCGGGTGAGATCTCACCCGATCGGTTGGGCAAATTTTCGAAAAATTTGTTGAAAAGTGGCTACAGGCGAAGCGTATCGGTTAAGATTTCAACCGATCGGTTGGCCGCTTCATGTTTTTCCCGAGAGTTCTGTGCACTTCACCCAGTCAGCGACACGACCATGCTTCATATCAACTGATCGGTTGATTAAATCCCCAAATTTCCCGAGACTTCTGCACTTCTCACATGATCAGCCACCCGGTCTCAGTTTGTTTCACCCGATCAGCTCGCTGAACAACAGATACATGCCATTTTCTGATACGTCCCACCCAATCAGTTGAGGGGTCAACCGATCGGTTGGGGCTTGTTTCCTGTAAAAGTTCACAAATAGCCTAAGTACCTCGACGAAAGTTCCCGTGGCTGAATTTATTCAACAAAATAAGAAAAATAAACCTAAAAATAATCCTAAAACAAAGATGAGGGTTTAGAACGTGTGTTGCCTCCTACGAAGCGTTGTTGCTTAACGTCGTTTGCTCGACACCCGGTAGATGATTTTCAAGGAGGACGGGAGTGATGCCCAATGTTTGGCATTCTTTCAAATATTGGAGCGGCAGCCTTTGGTGTCATCGGTGGTGATAAGTAGACTTGCTCGGCGATCCTCCCTCCGTTGATGGTATCCGGGGGCTTCTCCCTCACATTGGCGTCTACCGCCACTTTTCTTAAGATCCGAATATCATCAGCGATAAGATCCATGGGTTCTTTCCCCTTTCTCCTTGTTGGAGCAACTTTTTGGAATCCGGGAGGGATTGTATGTGAGACACTCGCTTCCCGAGCAACTTCTTCCTTCTTCGAACCGACATGCTCTTCAAGGTCCCCCAAGCTGTCGGGGGGGTTCCTTGAGAGAATTTCCCACGCCCCAGTTTTCACAGCTCTTTCTTCTTCAATGTCCAGCATATTGCAATCAGGTTCATCCGGAGGGTGCTTCATAGACAACCCCAAGTCAAACTCAACCTTCTGGTGGCCAATATCAAGGGATAACTTCCCTTTCTTCACATCTATCAATACGCCAGCGGTGGCCATGAAGGGCCGTCCAAGGATGATGGGTGTATGAGTATCTTCGGGTATATCCATCACCACGAAGTCTACCGGCACATGCACTCCGTTGACGTTGACTGGCAGGTCGTCAACAATTCCCACCGGATATTTGACCGATCTATCGACAAGTTGAAGTGTCATACCCGTGGGCTCCAGGTCTCCCATCCCTATCCTCCTGTATAGTGACAGGGGCATTAGACTGACGCTCGCTCCCAAATCCACGAGCGCTCAATGGATCTTCACTTCCCTAATAGAACAAGGAATGGAGAAACTTCCCGGGTCTTTTAGCTGTAACGGCCGGTACCCACTATTCGTTATACGGCTGTACGTATAGCAATTTCGGGTACCTGATTGGTTTTGTTGCTTTGTGTGGGAGCCGTGTCGTTGAGTCGTTAGGGCCGTAGCACTTGGTTGCGTCCTTAGCAAGCCAACCCCCGACGTGTGCCCAACTTGGAATTACGGTCGCCTTGGACCACGTATCCTTTGTACGCTTTTCGTGCACGTAGTCCTATTCGTGCACGTATTTAATTTAGACTTTGTCTGTATCCAAACCCTATAGTGTGATATGTCGTTGTGACCCTCTCTATGAGTATTAAATTGTGAAATTAATTTGGAACGTTATTTCACGGGTCGTTCTCCCATGATTTGACCTTATTTGATGAGACGTCGCGATTTTCACTTTTGTCGTGAGGCCTTTTGATTTTTAATTTCGTTTCTCGTCGTCGAAATTGTGATCCGTCTTCTTAGTTGCGTTTCTCTTATCCGTGCGGTCACCCCAGTATTTATCTTATGATTTTTGAGCTTCGTTTGACCTACTTTCACTTTTTTCCCAGTTTAGTTATTGGTTTAAACCCTAAGTTTCATTTGACTTTCGTTCCCTTAATAATTTTTTTTATTTCAGCCATGTTGACCCAGCCTACTTGTTGCCTAGCCTGGCCTCACGCATAGCGCAGGAGGGAGAGAGAATGAGGGCTTAGTGTTATTCCTCTTGTTATAACAATTTTTCTTTTAAAACAATTCTAACCCTAGCTGTACCCTAGCCCTAGACCTAGTCCCATCTACCCACGTGAGTATCAGCCCCCCCAACGTTTTCAGCCATCTCTTATAAACTAATGACCTAGGCCAACCCATAGCACAACAACTTATATTTGTTTTGTTTTTTTAAACCTAGACTTCCTCTTCCCTCACGTGCTACAAACCCTATTTCTTGCCTATAAAACAAACCCTAGACTTAGCCCTAGACCCCCTATCTCATGTGAACCTACTCTTACACAAAATAACCTAGGTTAGCAATTCTATTCACAGCCATCACAAAATGCAGCAGCCACCCTTAACTTTTTATCACGCAAAAAAACCCTAAGCCCCGACTTTCTCCCCTCTTCGACCCACGCACGGCGGCCAGGCCGCCGCCGACCAACCTCCGCTCACCTCTCCGACCTTCCTCCTCCCTACTGCATCGTCGTGGGACCCCGCCTATAGCCGCTAACCCCCCGACTTCGCCGTCGTTTGCAGCAGCTACCGCAGCAGCGAATAGCAGCGGCTGTCTCCGTCGCTGTCGCCGCCGCTTCGTCGCAGCAGCCCGCAGTCGCCCACTCCGACTCCCCCTGACCCTTTGCATGCCGTGGCTGCCGTATCATCGCCAGAAACCGCCGTGAAAACCCGCAGCAGCAGCAGCAGAAATCACAGCATGAGCTTGCAGCGGCCGCCGCCGCCGCTGCCCGCCGCCGCCGCTGCCTCCAACCGCCGCCGTCGACTCTGTTGAATATTGGACTCCCCGGATTTGGTTTTGATGATGAGCAACCATAAATAATCCATGAACTAACAATTTGTGAGCGCAGTTTTGGAGATCGTCGCCAAATTCACGAGAACATTCATAGCGACATCTCAACACTTCCCAAAGCTCATATTCATGCCTACAGCTTCGTTGAAGCTCTTGCGACGCTTTGGAAGTTATGAAGATTCAATCGAAGCTCTCGAAGACCGTTTATTAAGGTTTTATTTATAGTCTTTTAGCTTCGATATATAGAATGTTAAGCCTTGAGTATATCTTACGTTTCTATCTTCATTACGCTCATTTCGTAGCTCTAGGATCCTTGCACAAGTTCATTCTAACTTCCTCGAAGCATCGCGCTTAGATTCGGATTTGTATGTGCATGTTAGTTGGTACAAGAACAAGTACTGACCGACTAGATGGTGATCTAGTCGGTCGGCAACTGTTCTTGGACCGACTAGTTTGATTCCTTAATTTCTTGGACTTTACTGTTTACAGTTAGTCGGTCTACGTTGACTCACCGACCGACTAGTTTGTGAACTAGTCGGTCAGTGATGCTTCTTTGACCGACTAGTTGTGACTTACTGTTCATGCTAAAATTCTCCTAAGCTACTGTTTATCGTTAGTCGGTCTAAGAACGTTTGGTGACCGACTAGTTGACAATTTAGTCGGTCAACTTTTGTTCTTGGACCGACTAAGTCACTTTGCTTTCAGACTAAGTTATTTTGCCTCTTAGTCGGTCTACGTTCATTGGCTGACCGACTAGTTGTGAAACTAGTCGGTCAGACAGTCTTCTTGGACCGACTAGATTTCTAGGTCTGAACTTCTATCTCTTCTCAGATCTACTCTTAGTCGGTCCACGTTGTTTGGCTGACCGACTAGTTGATGAACTAGTCGGTCAGTGATTGTTCTTTGACCGACTAAGTCTCACAGATTTCTATCCGTTGGTGAATGACCTAACTTGTGTTTTTGGGTTCCTATAAATACGAACCTAGGTCATTTCTATCTAGGTTAGAGCTTCCATTCAGAGATTCATTGAGTTCTAAAGAGATAGCTATTCTCCCTCAAATCTAAAGCTCTCTTCCTCACAAGAAACCCATTCTCTCTCATTTCTAGATCTAGAGAGAAGCTTGTTCTTGGTGAGCTCTTCAAGCTATTGCTTGATCCAAGTCTCCAACTCATTCCTAGGCACCGATTGCTGGTCATTTCCTTGGTGCTAGGTCTTGGTGACTTCATCTTCCTCAAATCCTCCATTTCACCATGTGGGTAAGAAAAACTCAAGGTATAGGATTTTGTGGTAAGATTTGTTTATTTCAATATAACTCATTTATATTGCTTGTGATTCTCTCGGTTGTGAGAGAAGATTGTGATCCCGGGTTGTGGGATTCACTTTGCCATTGCATGTATGATTTGATCTTGTGAAGGTTTTTCACAAGATATTCATAGTGGAAATCTTGAGTTAGGGTTTCTAACTCAAGTATCCGGAGGGGATCCGGGTGGTTGGGACGTAGGATCACCGGGAACAAGTCGGGGAGACTTGGGTGGATCCGAACCCATTAACTTCGTTTGTTAGCATTGTTAATTTTGTGTTGTCATTCAATTTAAGCTTCCGCAAATTGATTTGGTAGTTGTTTGCAATTTAATTTGGAATTATACTCCTTATTATTTTAAAAGTACTATTCACCCCCCTCTAGTACTTGTGCAGTAGCTGGTAGGGCATTACATTTGGTATCAGAGCCAGATACTCAGCTATGTCTGCCAACGACAACAAGACCGTGCGTCCACCTTCCAACTATGACACCTTCAGGAACCATGAAGGAGCATCTTCGGTGATGGAAGGACATTCCTCTACGAGGCCTCCATTCTTCAACGGTACCAACTACGGGTACTGGAAATGTCGGATGGAAACCTTCCTCCGAAGTGCATCTTTATGGAGGACTACAATGAAGGAGTACATCGAGCCCGAAGAAGAAGACTTTGAGAAATGGACAACCGCGGAGGTCGCCGCGGAGGTAAGCAATGCCAAGGCAATGAACGCCTTGCAATGCGCATTGGAGCCCGAGGACTTCAATAAGATATGCACATGTAAGAGTGCATATCAAATTTGGAACTCTCTCCTCATACTACATGAAGGGACGAGTCGGGTAAGAGACTCTAAACTCGTAGTCGTAAACAAAGATTACGAAATGTTTCATATGCAACAGGGCGAGAAGATGAAAGAATATTACGCTCGTTTTGTTGACATAATAAACGAGTTAGAGGCCCTCGGCAAGTCCTACACTCAAAAGGAGAAGTGCTCAAAGCTAATCGAAGGACTTCCTTCTTCTTGGGAGAAACGCACCTTCGCCATCGAGGAAGGTAATGACATGAATAAGTACACCGTAGTTCAACTAATGGGTACTTTAATGTCGTACGAGGTACGCAAGGATAGCAAGCTCAAATCGCAAGAAAAGATGAAGTCTTATCTAAAGCAAGACGAGCCAAAGAAAAAGGCTATTGCCTTCAAAGCCGCTCCATCCACATCCACATCAACCGATGATGAAGAATCGGAAAACGAGTTGGACTTGGAATCCATGGCACTCATGGCCAAGAAGTTCAACCGTTTCTTCCGAAAAGGTAACTTCAAGACCAAAGGTAAATTTGGTTCTTCTAACGCCTCTTCCTCTCCTTTGTGTTTCAAGTGCAATAAGCCAGGACACATGAAAGCGGAGTGTCCCCTCAATAAGCAAAAGGAGAAGTGGAAGGCGCCAAAGTATGACAAGTCCAAGAAGTACACAAAAGGAAACAAGAAGGGACTTGTCGGAGCTACCTTCACCGACTCCGATGATTCTTCAAGCGGTGAGTCGGACGATGAACACGTGGAGCAAGCGCACATGTGTTTCATGGCAAGAGAGGAGCAAGATCAAGGATCCTCCTCTTCCGATGATAGTAATGACGAAAGCGATGAGGTAACGATGGATGATCTTAGAAATGCTAACTCTCAACTTTGGTCAAAATACACTAAGTTAGTAAATAGATATACTAAGTTAAAAGATGACCTAGCTAGCATTCAAACATCGCCTAAGAATATCATCACCAACAACGACACCGTTGTTGAAGAGTTAAGAAATGAGATTGTAAATCTCAAATCTAAACTTGAACATGTTAGCATTGAGGATGCGGAAGAACATGAGATAGCGGATTTAACTTCTCAGAACTCGACTTTGAGTATTGAGAACGAGAATCTTAAATCTCGTGTTTATGTGCTCACATCGCAAATATCCACTTTGGATATTTCTTTGCGTTCTCTCAAAGAGAAATATGAGGACACATTGGGCCGAATCAACAAATTCAACAAGGGTAAGGGCCATTTGGATAATATCCTAAAAGATTTACTTCCGGCCAAACACCACATTGGCTTGGGGTATATGATGGGAAATTCATCCAAGTCGGTCACTACTTTTGTTAGGCCAACTTCCGAAGCCTCAACGAGTGGGAGCAAACACTCTATTGGTAGTTCATCTACCAATGGTGCTTCCACCTCGTCCACACCCTCTTTCGGAAAGAAACCCACTTTGGGTGGACCTCCAAAGAAGGGGCATGCCTACATGTACACCAATACCATGCCACGTAAGAACACACGTCCTACTCCACCGGCTCACACATATGATGATTTTTATGCAACACATTCTCGGGCACGTGCACACCATGTGAGACACCCTCACGCACGTGTTCCCACACAAGCATATGTACACACACCTCATCATATGAATAATTCTCGTCGTGCACCATTCCATCATGTCCCGTATGCCTATCCACAACATGCATCACGTAGAAATCAACGTCGCATGCATGCACCCAATAGGATGATGGCTCCCAAAATTTTCACTATTTGGAGCCCAAAGGACACAAGCATGGACGAAAAACAAATGTATATGAATGCTTATTTTTCGGATGTTGTGCATAGTAAGAATTATGTGGGGAAGTCTAAGTCCACTTGGACTTGGCTTCCAAAGGTCTAATTCCTTGGACCCAATGACCTTGGGTACCATGATATGAAAGTTTCTATCTTTAGGTACTCAAGGAAAAGAAAAAGAAAAGGAGCAACAAATTTAAATTTAGCTCCAAAGGGAATTGGATACTCGATAGCGGGTGTTCAAAACACATGACGGGTGACGCTCGATTGCTCTCCGGGGTGGTTCCCATTGCGAATGGAAACTGCGTCGTATTTGGAGGCAACGAGAGCGAAACCATCATAGGTGTTGGTAAAGTCGGTAACCCCTCTAAACCCTTAATTAGTGATGTTTATCTTGTTAGTGGTTTAAATCACAATCTTATTTCAATAAGCCAACTTTGTGACAAAGGTTACAAAGTTAGTTTTGCGAAAGGATTGTGTCATATTTTAAGAAAAAATAATGATAAATTATTATTTTCCGGAACTCGTCATAAAGACATTTATATTTTGGATCTTCCTAAGTCATATGAACAATGTCTCGTTGCCAACACAAGTGAACAACACTTATGGCATCGACGCTTTGGACATGTGAACTTTGGAACACTTTATAAGCTTTCGAAATTAAATTCTATTAAAGGTTTTCTGAAGCTCGTTTTCGAAAAGAAAAGTTTTTGTGATTGTTGTCAATGTGGCAAGCTTCCTAAATCTTCATTTAAACCTAAGAAAAGCATCTCTACTAAACGGCCACTAGAGCTATTACATCTAGACTTATTTGGGCCAACTAGAGTAGCTTCCTTAGGAAATGCAAGGTATGGACTTGTCATCGTAGATGACTATTCAAGATTTACTTGGGTATTTTCATTGTGTAATAAAAATGAAGCTTTTGAAAACTTCACAATTTTTGTTAAGAAAGTACAAAATCTCTTAGGAACCACCATTGTCACTATTCGTAGTGATCATGGAGGTGAATTTGAGAATGAGTCTTTTGAGACATTTTGTGATGAAGTTGGTATTACTCACACCTTCTCTTTCCCTCGTGCACCTCCTCAAAATGGTGTAGTTGAGAGAAAGAATAGGACGCTAGTGGAGTGTGCTCGCACTATGCTTGATGATAGCCAACTTGGCCATCAATTTTGGGCAGAAGCGGTACACACCGCTTGCTATGTGTTTAATAGAATACTTTTGAGGCCTGGCACTAAACAAACTTGTTATGAATTGTTGTTTGGTAGGTTGCCTCAAGTTAAACATTTTCGTGTTTTTGGTTCGAAATGTTTTATTAAGAACACATATGGTAGTTTGGACAAATTCGATCCAAGATCCGATGAAGGGATTTTTGTTGGATATTCTACGCGTAGCAAAGCCTACCGGATATTCAACAAACGAACCTCAACGATCGAGGAGTCGCTTCATGTCTCATTTAATGAAGGATTTGTTCCAACTAGAATTTCAAATGATAATGATTCTATGGATGTTTTATGTGATTCGTTTGATAATTCTAAGTCTAATGATTCTATTGATTCTATTGAGACTAACCCAACTAATGAAGTTGTTGAGAATGTTCCTAGTGATCAAGGTATTCCCAAACGGCTTCATTCGGTTCGTGACCATCCCCATGAGCAAGTCATTGGCAATATCTATGATAGTGTCAAGACGAGATCGCAAGTTCACCACTTCGCAAATTGTGCCTTTGCCTCATCAATAGAGCCAAAGAATATTAATGAAGCATGCGAAGATAGCGCTTGGATCTTAGCCATGGAGGAGGAGCTCATTCAATTCGAGAGGAATGAGGTATGGGAGCTTGTTCCATTGCCATCGAAGAACCACACCATCATAGGGACACAGTGGATCTTCAAGAACAAAACTGACGAAAACCAAGTCGTCATCCGGAACAAAGCTCGGTTAGTTGCTCAAGGCTATCGACAAGAGGAAGGTATTGATTTCGAAGAATCCTTCGCTCCGGTAGCTAGATTAGAATTAATTAGATTATTATTGTCTTTTGCATGCCATAAGAATTTTAAATTATTTCAAATGGATGTTAAAAGTGCATTTTTAAACGGAGATGTCGTTGAGGAAGTTTACGTTTCTCAACCTCCGGGCTTCATAAATGAAAAATTTCCAAATCATGTTTTTAAACTAAAGAAAGCTCTTTATGGGTTGAGACAAGCTCCTCGAGCTTGGTATGATCGCCTAAAGAATTTTCTTTTGGATTTGAATTTTAAAATGGGTGAAGCCGATTCAATACTTTTTATTAAGCATGCGAATAATGATATATTATTAGTTCAAATTTATGTTGATGATATCATTTTCGGTGCTACTAACTTTGCTCTTTGTGAAGAGTTTTCTAATGTTATGAAGGAACAATTTGAGATGAGCCACATGGGCGAACTCAAATATTTCTTAGGTCTCCAAATTCGCCAATTGAACGATGCAATCTTCATCCACCAAACGAAGTACACGGTGGAGTTACTAAAGCGATTTGGAATGGAGAATGCCTCCGGGAAAAAGACTCCTATGAGCACGACTACGCATCTTGATAAAGATACGGGCGGAAAAGATGTAGACATTCGTCTATATCGGGGTATGATAGGTAGTTTACTTTATCTTACCGCAAGTAGGCCCGATATTATGTTTGCCGTATGCATTTGTGCTCGTTATCAGTCTCAACCTAAGGATTCTCACTTAGTAGCGGTTAAACGTATTTTTCGCTATCTAAGTTACACTTTAGATTTTGGATTACTTTATCCGAAATCTAGCACATAGGAGTTAGTCTCATATAGTGACGCTGATTATGCGGGATGCAAATCCGACAGGAAAAGTACTAGTGGCACTTGCCATTTTCTAGGAAATTCTCTTGTCTCTTGGTTTTCCAAGAAGCAAAATTCGGTATCACTTTCAACCACCGAGGCGGAATATATTGCCG
Organism: Scilla litardierei; assembly: GCA_030789695.1. NCBI lineage: Eukaryota > Viridiplantae > Streptophyta > Magnoliopsida > Asparagales > Asparagaceae > Scilla > Scilla litardierei. Next base: position 144,531,231 of record CM061134.1, read on the forward strand.
CCGGTGTCGCTTGTGCCCAGGTTCTTTGGATGAGACACACATTGAAGGATTTTGGTATTCATTGTGATACTAGCCCTATCATGGTGGATAACCAAAGTGCTATTTGTCTTTCAAAGAATCCGGTGCACCATTCCCGATCAAAACACATAGATGTCCGACACCATTTCTTAGATGATCATGTTGCTAAAAAGGACATCATATTAGTGTACGTTGAAACCCAAAAGCAAATCGCCGATATTTTCACGAAACCCCTAAAGGAGGACTCCTTTGTGCGGTTGCGTCGAGAATTGGGGATTATGGGTGAATCCGAGATATAGGATTCATATTTCATTCAATTATCTTGCATGCTATTATATTTCGCGATATTTCATTCATGCTAGATTTATTGAATTTTTGGGAATTTTATGTGATATATTTGAATTTATGATCAAATTCGTATTTGAAAGTCGTATTTAAGATTTCGACTCTTTATGGGGTAATTTAGATGACTAATGAGTGAGTTATGATATTTCATCCAAGTGGTTTGTGAAGAGAAATCAATTATCAATTTTTGGACTCCTCTAGTCGGTCTAAGTTCACTTGTCAACCGACTAGATGCTCATCTAGTCGGTCAGCAAATGAACTCCGACCGACTAGATCAAGCCTATATCTAACTCCTATCATTTTCTTTCGTTAGTCGGTCTCAGTACACTTACCGACCGACTAGATTGAAAACTAGTCGGTCAGTGAATATACTGCGACCGACTAATTCTAGCCCTAAAAATCCCTCTGTGCCTCTGTTTCGACTTAGTCGGTTCAAGCTCATTGACCGACCGACTAGATCGTAATCTAGTCGGTCAGTGCTTGAACTGTGACCGACTAAGTGTGTTAGGGCAGTTGAGTCTTTTCGTTTCCCGACCGACTTATATCTTATTTCATTCGACTAAAACACTCTTTAGTCGGTCTTCTCTCCAGCTCAAACTCGAAAACCCCCAAACCCCTCTCGTGCCCTTTCAAATTCCGTCGACTTCCGGCCATCTCTCCGTCGATCGCCGCCATCCGCCGCCGTCGACTCCTTCTCCTAGGTAAAATCCCCTCTCCTAGGTGTCGATTTCCTATTCTAGGGTTGTCTCTCCTTGATTTCATGCTCTAGCTCCTAGGGTTTCAATTTCTAACCTAGGGCTTGTGTTTTTCGAATCTTAGGGTTTGTTAGCTTGTGATCTCTAGGTTGTTTTTGATCTTATCGTCGTGTGCTTGTGCTCGTAGTGCTATGGCTAAGACTAGAATTCCTATCGCCTCTTCCGGGGCTTCTCCTATGACCGTAGGGCCTTCCGACCCTAGGAATCCCCCGAAGCCTAAGCGTCGTGCCAAGTCAACCCAAGCCTCTCCATCTTCGCCTCCTCCTAAGAAGCCTAGGACTGCGATAGCTAAACCCCGCAAATCCAAGACCAAAAAGCCCATACTTCAGACTCCGGCTACTCCTCCCGATTCCGACTCTGAATTTATCCCAGAGGATGAGCCTACTAGGGAACCCACTCCACCTCCGAAGACCCGTAAGGCTAAGGGTAAAGCTCCTATGCCAGTCGGCGGTGTAGACATATCGTTGTGTCGCGATGACCCTCAGTGTCTCGCAGCGTACAACCGTATAGAGCACTGTCCACTGTTGTTAGAGCATTACGTTCAGTTTTCTGATTTTCTCGGCCTTGCTGATCTTCTCTCTTATAGTGGTCTTCTAGATTATCTCCGATACGACCCCAAGGCCAATCCCAAACCGTATCCTCGCCTCGTGAAATTGTTCTATGCCAATCGTATTCGAGGCCAGTACGACGCCAGCCACTCCATTGAGACGACTGTCTTGGGAACTCCTATAGTTCTCACGGCAGAAATCTTGGGGGAGATTCTTGGTTGTTCGTCGTGTGGTCTCCTCCCTTCGGACATTTCCGTAGACGACATTTCTTCCTTGGATCAGTCTATTCTTTCTGAGATTTTCCAGGTTATCCTCTCCGCATTCATTGGTGTTCCTTCGAAATCTTTCAAGCCGAATGCGTGGGTTCTTAACCTGATATTGAAGTCTTGTCTCCTCCCTAAGTATGGATCCTCTTCACTCCCATCCCAGCCGTTCTTGAAATTGATCTACGCTCTTTTCTTGGGGTGCGAGATTAATTGGGCTCGCGTGATACTCGATAAGATGGATTCTTTCGAGTGTATACGCAAGACCAATAAGTCTGCGCACATTCCATACCCTTGCCTGTTGACTCTTGTATTCCGTCATTTCCGAGTCCCTCTCCCTCCTGACGATGAGCGTCCTTTGGGTACGCCTCTGAACGCGACGGCCTTGAAGAAATCTCTAGCGGCACTTCGTCACGTGCAGAGGTCTACCGCATCTGCATCCCAGTCTACTCCGTCAGCTGCTGCAGCCTCCTCTTCCCCTGCTACATTGGACGATGTCGTACGCCTACTTCGTCAGCACGACTCCCGTTTGGCTCGTACTGAGGAGGTAGTCTGCTGTATGGCACGTATGATGGGGATTGATCTTCCTCCTTCAGTGTCTGAGGCCGAGGAGATGGACGATGAGGAGCTTGACGAGCTTGTCACTTCTTTTGCCCGTGGCGATGAGGCCACTGCTGCTGTTGTTGGTACTTCCACTTCTGCTCCTGGAGTTGGCACCACTACCGGTGTTCCAGAGCCTACTGCTTCAGCTCTTCAGCCTTCTGAGCCTGCTGCTGACTAGTCTTCCGAGCCTGCTCATGTATCTCCTGCTGCTATTGACACTGCTGTTGCTGCTTCTGTCGAGACCCCTGCTGCTGTTGAGATTCCCGTTGATGAGCCTGTTGCTGAGATCTCCACTCCTGCCCCGACGATTCCATCTGTTGAGACACCTCTACTCCCTGCAGAGCCTGAGTCCACTCCGTCGACTGGACCCACGGAGACTGCAGATCCTGCCACCTCCTCGTGATCGCTTGTTTCGAGGACTCTCCACTTCGCTTTGGATGATATATCTTTGTGAGAGTATTTTGGGTTAGGATGGGGTTTGAGAGATGTTTTGATGTATTTTTGCGATTTCTGGATGTCGGAGTTGGATATTATGTTATGATGTATGTTGATACACTTTGATGATGTTGATGATGTATGATGTATTTCTTTTTGATGATATGTAGCACTTGATATGATGTACCTCATATATTCGATGTGATATCTTTTTGGATGTACTCATGTTGTCTCTACATATATATATGTTCATCGTCATTCACTTTGTCATTTATTCGTCGTGCATTTTTTTATATATATTTGTTGAATGCATTTGAAATGTGAATTCGTCGCTCAACGATTAAAAACTTGGTTAAATAGATTATATTTCTATAATTGTATAGAATTGTTTTCCATGCACAAAATTAACCAAGAATATTGAATATTGAAAAGTATGTTTCATTATTCAAGAAATGAATAATTATTTGGTATTTTTGATGTTTTTTGATTTTTTTTGTGATAATGGACATTTTGGCACACCTTGATTTGATTTCCACATTTTTTTCCCTTGGTGTCAAGTTGGTCCATTGTCTTTATCTACGACTCCCGATGTTGGATTTTACATTTCCTAATTGTTGTCGTTGTATGCCCCCCATTTTTGGGATAATGCCAAAGGGGGAGAGATAATGATAATAAATAGCGCAAATGAAAATTTAACTCAATTTCCAAGAATCTAGTTTGATATGTTAGATTCAGGGGGAGTTAAGATATATATAAGGATTTTCAAAATCCGATATTTCAAAAATCGATTCTCATTATATATCTTACTCGTCTGATTGATGCAATTCATATATATTCATTTTGGAATTAACGTGTCATCAATGCAGGGGGAGTAAATATTTTACATTTGAATTATTATTTTTGATTATTATTTATGTTGGTTTGTCATCACCAAAAAGGGGGAGAATGTTGAATATTGGACTCCCCGGATTTGGTTTTGATGATGAGCAACCATAAATAATCCATGAACTAACAATTTGTGAGCGCAGTTTTGGAGATCGTCGCCAAATTCACGAGAACATTCATAGCGACATCTCAACACTTCCCAAAGCTCATATTCATGCCTACAGCTTTGTTGAAGCTCTTGCGACGCTTTGGAAGTTATGAAGATTCAATCGAAGCTCTCGAAGACCGTTTATTAAGGTTTTATTTATAGTCTTTTAGCTTCGATATATAGAATGTTAAGCCTTGAGTATATCTTACGTTTCTATCTTTATTACGCTCATTTCGTAGCTCTAGGATCCTTGCACAAGTTCATTCTAACTTCCTCGAAGCGTCGCGCTTAGATTCGGATTTGTATGTGCATGTTAGTTGGTACAAGAACAAGTACTGACCGACTAGATGGTGATCTAGTCGGTCGGCAACTGTTCTTGGACCGACTAGTTTGATTCCTTAATTTCTTGGACTTTACTGTTTACAGTTAGTCGGTCTACGTTGACTCACCGACCGACTAGTTTGTGAACTAGTCGGTCAGTGATGCTTCTTTGACCGACTAGTTGTGACTTACTGTTCATGCTAAAATTCTCCTAAGCTACTGTTTATCGTTAGTCGGTCTAAGAACGTTTGGTGACCAACTAGTTGACAATTTAGTCGGTCAACTTTTGTTCTTGGACCGACTAAGTCACTTTGCTTTCAGACTAAGTTATTTTGCCTCTTAGTCGGTCTACGTTCATTGGCTGACCGACTAGTTGTGAAACTAGTCGGTCAGACTGTCTTCTTGGACCGACTAGATTTCTAGGTCTGAACTTCTATCTCTTCTCAGATCTACTCTTAGTCGGTCCACGTTGTTTGGCTGACCGACTAGTTGATGAATTAGTCGGTCAGTGATTGTTCTTTGAGCGACTAAGTCTCACAGATTTCTATCCGTTGGTGAATGACCTAACTTGTGTTTTTGGGTTCCTATAAATACGAACCTAGGTCATTTCTATCTAGGTTAGAGCTTCCATTCAGAGATTCATTGAGTTCTAAAGAGATAGCTATTCTCCCTCAAATCTAAAGCTCTCTTCCTCACAAGAAACCCATTCTCTCTCATTTCTAGATCTAGAGAGAAGCTTGTTCTTGGTGAGCTCTTCAAGCTATTGCTTGATCCAAGTCTCCAACTCATTCCTAGGCACCGATTGCTGGTCATTTCCTTGGTGCTAGGTCTTGGTGACTTCATCTTCCTCAAATCCTCCATTTCACCATTTGGGTAAGAAAAACTCAAGGTATAGGATTTTGTGGTAAGATTTGTTTATTTCAATATAACTCATTTATATTGCTTGTGATTCTCTCGGTTGTGAGAGAAGATTGTGATCCCGGGTTGTGGGATTCACTTTGCCATTGCATGTATGATTTGATCTTGTGAAGGTTTTTCACAAGATATTCATAGTGGAAATCTTGAGTTAGGGTTTCTAACTCAAGTATCCGGAGGGGATCCGGGTGGTTGGGACGTAGGATCACCGGGAACAAGTCGGGGAGACTTGGGTGGATCCGAACCCATTAACTTCGTTTGTTAGCATTGTTAATTTTGTGTTGTCATTCAATTTAAGCTTCCGCAAATTGATTTGGTAGTTGTTTGCAATTTAATTTGGAATTATACTCCTTATTATTTTAAAAGTACTATTCACCCCCCTCTAGTACTTGTGCAGTAGCTGGTAGGGCATTACAGACTCCCCTTGGTCCCCCGCTGCCGTTGCCATCCTCCCTCAGGCCGTTAACATATGAAACAGTGAGAACGCTCGCTGTTTTGCGTGTTTAGCAACGTGTCGGTGCGTCGCTCAGTTCTCGCCGTACCCCTCGTTGTTGGAGTCTTCCGACAGCCCCCTACTTCTCCTAGGGGTGTTTTCCGATGTCACGAACATCTCCTTCGACGCTCAACATCATAGACTTTACGTACTATTCACCCCCCCTCTAGTACTTTTACGATGGTCCCCGTCGTTGAGATTGACGTCGCTAGCTGGTTTTTGGACCGCATCATCGTATCGGTGGGCGCTCGCTCCCCGATATGTTGCGGCGGCCTGATCACCCTGCTAGCCCTGATGACCGGCGAGGACCTTCCGGTCGACCTGCGTCGACATTCAGGCCCAACTTCACTTTCGATAGACGTCATGGCCCGGATGAAGATGCTTCGTCCCCACGGCCAGTGGCACTGGGTATGGTTGCACGGTCCCTTCGGTGCTGACTACATGATCCTTCCGAGCCCCGCTCGGACACACATAGGACCAGCACACGAGGACTGGCTTCCGGCGATGGATCTCCTGATCCCCGCCGCCTACGTGCTTGAGGCCGAGGAGGCTGAGCAGGCACACCCTGCACCTGTTGACCCTGTGATCCCTCAGCCTGAGCCTGCACTTTTTGCCGCTCCCGACACCTCTGTCCACACTTCTACCGGTGTCGGGAGTACACTTGTTGAGTCGTCCTCCACTGCCACCACGTCTACCACCACCCCCACCACTGATGTGCCCCTGTCGGTTGAGCCACTCACCTCTCTGTTACCCGAGTGTCCACCCACCATACTTGAGAGCGGCGAGTCTTCCTTTGCTTCCGTCGTGGAGACCCTATCCACTTTGATCTCCGCTGGGGTTTCACCTTTTGTTCCCCACACTTCCTCCCCAGCGGTCGACCCTTCTGTCTCCACCGTAGCTGTCCTATCTGAGAGTGTCGTGACGTCTGTTCCCACGTCTGTGTCACTGACCTCTCTTGTCGCCTCGTCACCGATTTTGTCTTCCACTTCCACTGCTGCTGCTTCCACCTCACACCAGCCTGCGTCCCAGCCTCGCACTGAGGCTGGGCATCCACTAGTGAGCACAGCCCCCTTTCCACCCATGCATGATGTCCCGATCACCTACACTGCCCGTATCAGACAGCCCCAACCTGCTCAGCCTAGACCTGTCCGTCCCTCCGCTCCACCACCCCCTGACGCCTTAGTTCAAAGCGTTCGTGCACTTGAGGGGGCGATGAGTGGACTCAGGGGCGATTTTAGGGCTCTGTCTTCCACAGTCACCGCCATGCAGCACCGCCTCGAGCTACTTCCCGGCATTCACTTTTGCCTGACCCAGATTCTCGAGCGACTGCCACGACCACCACCCACCCAGCAGACTGTTCCACGCCCACCACCCCCACCACCACCCACCCAGCAGACTGTTACCCAGCCGCCACCACCTCCACCTCCTCCTCAGGACAGAGATGACGCAGCACCACCAGCTTAGGTACACCCTCGATGCCATTGATATTTTTTGCCGTTATGCTGCCCATTCTCTGCTTGGTCCTGATGATTTTTGCCCACCCCTCCTCCCATCACTATTTTTGTCCACATTTTGATCATATCATTCTATATCCTTTTTCGGGAGTGAGGGAGAGTATTTTTGGTGACACACTCATATCTGCATCACTCTTATCTTTGCATGCATCACATTCGCATCATATTTTTCATTTTCATATTTTTATTTCTTTTTATCATGCATGCATACCCACCCCCCAATTACCCGTCGCTCGGTGTGCCACACTTCGCACATTGAGGACACTGTGCACTTTAGCTTGGGGGAGTGAGTTCTCACGCTTTCCGCTTTTATCACCTTTATTTTTAGTTTTTCCACGTTTTCCCGCTTTTGCACCCATTTTTCATCACATTTTTTCTTTTTTTACCATACATCACGTTTTTTCTTATTTTCTTTGTGTGCTGCATTGTAAATAGTTTTTATTTTTCTTGTCTTTATTTCTTTCATCTCCTGATAGAGATGACTTTTCTGTGATGATGACGACGTGGTGTTAGCTTTTCTCTATATGCATGCTATATTTCTCGTGTCATAGCTTTTTATTTCTGATATCATATGCTATGTTCTGCTTTGCATTTAGAAATAGTAACCCACCCTCTTTTGCTGTATGAAAATGGATGAAATTCTATTATTAGCTGATGTCTGATGATTCATATGTATGCTATCGTAGAAAACACACCAAGATTCACGCATTGATTGCTTATATCTGGAGTACTGCTTTCTTTTCTCATATCACTTCTTATTGCATGATTTGTACGCTTCACATCAGGTTGATTGAATGTTTGCTAGCTTTGATAAATCTGGATTAGTTTACTTTTTGAGATTAAACTGAGTAGATTATATTACCCTGCTGAAGTTGTCATGCACGTCCTATAGAGTGAACTGAGAGATACATTTATTTCTTTCTCCACATATCTTGAACATAATTTCTCTATTTTATATTCATTGGTGAATCTCCCCTTAGCAATTCTATTATTGGCATCCCTCGTTATTAAATCACATGCTCCAAATTCCCCAAAACCCAAAGAAAAAAAATACTTGTATATCCTTCTCTTTGATTTGGGATCATTTGTGTATATATGCTATTAAAATAAAGAGAAAAAGAGAAAAAGAAAAGAAAAAGGAAAAAGATTTGAGAATAAGAAAAGAAAAGAGAAAAGAAGTTCGAAAACGATCCCATCTCATATGCTTTCTCTCTTTCTTCCCTCTTTTGCTTTTATTTTTGTTTTCTTTGACTTTTGGAGCTTCATAAGAAACAGGGATGTAAATATTGTTTTGTATATGCCACCACGCTTATAGATAAGCTTGGGGGAGAGAATCCGATGATGTGTGAGAGAGTGACTACCTGATGGTGCATGACAACCTAGGCTAAGTAATATTTTATACTCGGTGAGATTGCTAAAGTTTCACGAAATCCAAAAATCTACGCTTAGCATTCATTTCATGAAAACCACATTTTTTCTATTCTTACTACTCTATCGTGTGATATCTCTTATACTCCTTGTAGAAAGCATTCAATTGAAAAGTGTGTGATCTACGATATTGTATACCGCTTTAGATGCTTCAGACGATGCTACTCTTAGAATTATTCCATTTTTCATGATATATTGATATTCTTGGGTTTTCTATTTCAAATGCACCATTATACTATGATATCAAAATAAAAGTCTTTGACACGTGTTTTATATTCGATGCATGCTATATGAGTAAGCAAAACCCACGTCCTGAGAAAAATGATCTAGCGACTTCCCTCTTCGTTTTCTACTTTGTTTTTCATTTTTTCGTTTTCCATTTCTCCATCGTTTTTATTTTATCTTTATCCACTGGGTTCGCTTTTTACTCATCTTCCTCGAGGACGAGTAAGAGGTAAGCTTGGGGGATTTTGATCACTCCGTATTTTACACCTTTTTTCTGCATGTTTGCATGCCATTTAGATCGCTCAAATCGTGTTTTTTACGTTTACTCGACAATATTGCGATGCTTTTCACGATTTGTTGTTTTTGTCGTATTTCAGGAGATTTGGAGCGATTTGGAGAGATTCTGAGATGCACCCACTCCGGAGCGTCACCGACGACTCTCTTGAGGGGTATTCTACGATTGGAGAGGAGTTGAAGAAGAAAGAACGTCGTAGGAGCGACGAGGAGGCAAAAATACGAAGAATGGGCATTTTTAGCGTGCAACTCGGCCGAGTGAAGGAGTCACTCGGCCGAGCATAGACAGCCCGCTCGGCCGGCCAGAACGGGCACGCAACAGAGCGAATATCAACGTGCACTCGGCCGAGCATCGCCAGACCATTCGGCTGAGCACCGAGCCACCCCTCGCCCGAGTGGAGCCAAGACGGCGGCAACCAAAAACGTCCAACTCTCTGGAATCTGTCAGTCAGCCCCAAAGACCGACTCGGCCGAGTGACGAACGACCGTCCGCCCGATTGCAGAACGCCCATCGGCCGAGTGAAGAAAAGTCACTCGACCGAGCGACTCCCGAGGAGACGACCCCCAAGACGCCCAACTCTCTGGAATCTGTCAGGGTCTATCACTCGACCGAGTGACATTTGTCACTCGGCCGAGTGAGCTGCGCTGCCTGTAGCGTAAACTGCGATTTTGAGGCTGCGCAGGGGCATTTTCGTCAGAATTTTTTGGGCGATTTTGGGGGGTATTTAACCCCAGTTTTTAACCTAGTTTAGAAAGCTTTTTCAGAACTTTTTGCAGCCTTTTTAGATTAACTTTTTAGGAATTAGATTTAGCTTTTAGGGAGGAGAGAAAAGTGATAATTTGTTGGATGCTATCTTGTTCTTCATTGGTTTGTCTCTCGCTCCCTCAAAAACTCCATTTTTATTGATATTTTGAATATTGCTATGAATTCCATTGATTTTATTTGTGAATTTCTATCGAATTGCATGATGAATTGTGAGTAGTTCTATCGTCTTAGGGCGTAGGGATGAACCCTACGAACCCTATTTCTAATTTGTGATGAATTGGTGAAATTATTGCTAGAATTGATTAGGGTTAGTTTGGGATTGCTATAATACGAACAGCTAGGGATTCATACCGATTGGGATTTGCAAGAGATTGGATCCCAACTCGATAGGAAGCCCTAGAAATTCGACTTGGGTTGCAATTAAATTTCTCTGGAATCGGTTTGCAAGAGATTGGACCGAAACTAGGGTTTTCGATTGTAATTCTATACCAATACCCGTTTGCAAGAGATTGGACGGGTAGGAACTATCCCAACCTAGGTCGTAGCTCGAGTTTGCATGAGAGTGTGCTCGAGATACGATTGAACGATGATGTTTTTCTTCATGCTAGTTTTCCTAGGTTAGGGTTTGCAAGAGATTGGACCCTACCCTAGGTTGGCTATAGACCGGCAATAGCGCGAGAGCGTGAGCTTGGTTCTACATTTAGTTGCAACTAGTTCACCCAAATTTCAAGTATAGCAATTGTGAAACCTACGAATCACAATGATGAGATACGGCGAGTAGCGGGGATTCCATACCCCTAGGCATCTTTATTAATTTGTTATTTCTTTTATACAATTGAACGACTGTGACCGCATTACTGCGAATGTTTCTCGACTTTTCTTATAGCCATGTGATTGAAGAAGACACTGTTATTAGGCCTCCCTGTGTTCGATACACGCTCGCCGCTACACCGTGCGCTTGTGGTAAGACTACAGTGTCGCCACTCCGGGACGTGTATCCGGGGCGCGATCAGCATGCTCTTTACTTGTGCTCTGCCTGTCACGTTTAAATTCCTTATCTGTACGCACTTAAATTATAACTTGCCATGCCATGTCATCCATGCTTGAATGTTGCATTCGTAGCACACGCTACTATACTTGTACTTCCTTGTTCAGGCTAGGCACCTGCGTTGCAGGCACAACCCTAAGCCAAATACACTTCCTGGCTTGTGATCCAGAAGCGGGCCACTTGTGTTGGTCAAAAAGCCAATGCCCGATACATGTTGAGGGGTAGGGATAAGCGATCACTTGAGCGTAGGAGTTGGCCCGTACAGCCTCTCCAGCCAAAGGGCGTAATCTCTGTGCACGACGTGTTTACTTGACGTGTTTACTTGACTTGTAAAAATCCATGTGAATGATTTCCCTTGCCATGTATAACTTGTTGCCGTGTATAACCTGTTGCCATGTCCTACTTGTTGCACCTACTTAATTGTTGCATTCATATCTTAAACTGTCATGTCATCGCATACTTTTAGAACTGCTAGGTTGTTTCTTTCCTTTTAGTTTCCTTGCACAAGTCTCTTGTAGACTTGCTGACATGTGCCCTCGTCTCTTTGGGTGTCGCATGTTAGTTGTTGTGCCAGTGCCCGTTGCTGAGGACGAGATGTTTGCGGACTTGGAGCCTGGGTCCACTGTTGACGTGGAGTTCGAGGACACCGGAGATCAGTCGTAGAGACTTCTTTCTGTTGCTTAGTTCTTGTTAGGTTATCGGTGCGTAGCACCTTTTCTCTTTATGTACGTTCGTTTATTTCTGTTGGCCATGCTGGGGCCTTTTAGACTTTTCTTTTAGCCTGGTGGCCTTTCTGTGATGTTGAGATTTTATTTGTGGACATTCTGAGATTGGAATAATATATCTGTCTCTTTTCTTTTATTATTATCTTTGTTCTGTGTCGCATTTGCAAGGACCTATACTTGGTTAATCCAGACGCTTTACAGACTGGAGCCTCACAGCTCCAAGTCTGAGCGGACTTCTCACGCCTCGCCTCCATTTTAGGGAAGCGGGTCGTGACATTAGCTTGGGCGGATTCGCTCTCTGAATGAGAGCGCTACATTCCGCCGTGAGAACGACCTTTTCCTTTCTGAAATCCCTCGTCACCAAATCCTTGAAAAATTACGCATAGGAGGGAATTGTCTCTATGGCTTCCAGGAAAGGGATCTGCAAGCTCAGATCCTTGACCATAATGAAGAACTTGCCGTATTTTTCATCAATTTTAGCTCGGGCATGTCGTTGTGGAAAATGCACAATGGTCTTGAATACTCTAAGGTTCTCCTCCTCTTCCTTCTTCTTCTCTTCTTCAGGGACTCCCTCCGGAGTCGTATTCTTTGGTGACGAAGCTCCGTCGTCATTTGATTTTTCAACTGGTCGCTCTACGACCAACGGAGCTTCCGGTTCCTTAGCGGGCACTGTTGTAGGAATTTGTGTCCCGCTTCTTAAGACGATAGCGGACACATTCGCATGATCATGTGTTAGTGCCATTGTCCGATTTTGCCCCCCTTGGATTCACTTCCAGTTTACCCGGCAATTGGTTTTGTGCCCTTTGAAGGTTCTCCACCTACAACCCCAGCTGGGTTACTTGGTCGGTGAGAGCCCTCTGCCTCATCTCTAGCTTCAAATTTATCTTCTCCTGGTTGGTGATATACTGAGTCAAGAGGGACTCAACCGGGGAGATGACTCGCTGCTGGCCATATGGCTGCTGCTGCTGCTGCATGGGCTGCTGATTCCTGGGGGAATACTGTTGGTATATTTGTGGGAGTTGCTGATGTTGCTGATACTGCTGCTGGTGTTGCCTAGGCGGCTGATATACTTGTTGCTGCGGCTGCTGATACGGTGCTCGATAGCTGAGATTTGGGTGGTTCCGGTTATTGGGAGAATAAACCGGATTGGAGCTAGTCCGTGGTGGATACGGCGCATTACCTGTCGGGTTGAAGAAAAGTACGCTAGCTTGATCCACCGGTGGTGAAATATCACCACCTTTGAAGTCTCCCAGGACTTCCGCTTCCACCACTGCTACTTATTGGGTGCCGACACCACCAGCTCCTACCATGAGCGCTGAGATCTGGGTCGATAGCAAATCAAATTTGCTAGACAACTTGTCGACGTCCTCGACTCTATGAATGCCTCCAGATCTGGGTGTTGCATGCTCATCGCACCACCGCTTATTGTTTGATGCCATATTTTCTAAAATGTTACCGGCATCTTCTTCACTTCTAGCCATGAAGGACCCCCCAGCCGCGGTGTCCATCAAAGATTTTAGGTCATCCCTCAACCCATTATAGAACAGATTTATAATCTGCCACTTTGGAAGTTCATGATGAGGGCATCTCCGCTGCATCTCTTTGTATCTCGTCCAAGCTTCGTGCAGGGGCTCGTGGCTGGCCTGGGAGAAGGAGGAGATCTCACTCCTCAGCTTCATTGTCTTTCCCAGGGGAAAGAACTTAGTCAAGAAAGCGTTCGAGAGCTTCTCCCAGGAATTGAAGGTGTTCGGGTCCTTTCCCTGAGCCATTGCTTGGCCATATCCCGCAGAGAGAAGGGGAATAGCTTCAGATGGATTGCTTCAGTGGCGACACCATTAATCTTGAATGTGTCATACTTCTCGAGGAAAGAGTCCAGATGTTCAATAGAACTCTCCATGGGCGCCCCAGAGAATTGATCTTGCTGGATCCACGTCACTAGTGACGGCTTAAGCTCGAAGCTCGCGGCCGTGATAGCCGGAGATTGAATGGAGGAGGTGGACCCGATGGAGGGCATCGAGTATTCCAGCAGAGATTTTTGGGGAGGAGTGTTCTCTCCCATGGAGGGCATCGGGTCCTTTCCCCTGAGCCATTGCTTGGCCATATCCCACAGAGAGAAGGGGAATAGCTTCAGATGGATTGCTTCAGTGGTGACACCATTAATCTTGAATATGTCACACTTCTCGAGGAAAGAGTCCAGATGTTCAATAGGACTCTCCATGGTTGCCCCAGAGAATTGATCCTGCTAGATCCACGTCACTAGTGACGGCTTAAGCTCGAAGCTCGCGGCTGTGATAGCTGGAGATTGAATGGAGGAGGTGGACCCGATGGAGGGCATCGAGTATTCCAGCAGAGATTTCTGTGGAGGAGTGTTCTCTCCCATGGCTTCAGCTTCTTCCCTTCTTCTTCTTTCCGTGTTTAGACGCCTCACGGTGGCGTTAATTTTCGGGTCAATAGGAATCAAGTCGTCTAGACACCTTGTATTCCAGCGCATGAAAAACAAGAAATGCCCGTGAAGCAAGAATGGGATAGAAACAGATAGAAACAAAAAAATAAAGAATAAAAAAAGAAAAAAGAAAAAGAAGAATGCGAAAATTATCGCGAGGTATGGATATGAGCTAGACTCAAGGGTTCAAAGTTCCTAAAATTAACAAACACGTTGCCTCACCGGCAACAGCGCCATAAAGGTTGACGTCCCCCGGTTTTTAACTCATAAGAGTGCAGTTGGATGGGGGATACCAGAATTAAATATTTTTACCGCAAGCGCACGGTGTTGTAGTGTGGCTTGGGGGTTGAACACATGGAGGCGTGGTTGTGCTTGTTTCTAAGAGGAAGCGGTTCACCTGTAATGGCATGTTTCTATCGTACCTTCTTCGTGTACGTGCTTCTGATCGTGCACGTGTTTATTTTAGACTTTATTTGTTTTTGAACGTTTTTGTGTGATATGTCGTCGTGATCGTCTCTGAAAGTATTAGATTGTGGAATAACTTGGGAACGACATATCTCGAGTCGTTCTTCCGCGATACTAACTTATTTGACGTGACGTCGCGACTTTCTGTTTTGATGCGAGACGTTTCGAATTTTAGTTTCGTCTCTCGACGTCGAAATTTAGATCCGTCTTCTCCACTATCTTTCTTTAGTCATCTAGAACACCCCATAATTATTTTACAATTTTTGGACTTAATTTGACCTATTTTCCATTTTTTTGAAAGTTTTAAATAATTTTAAAACCTATTTTTATAAAAGTTTTAATTACAATAAAATTCCTATATTATAATAACGTATTAAGGAATTTTTAGGCAAAATTTTAGAATTTTTGCCCGCACCCATTTTGCGTGAGGGAGAGTGGAGTAATTTTTTACTAAATTAATTATTTTAAATTATTTTAATAACATTTTTCCGAGCCCAAACCCTAACCCTAGCTCTAACCTATTTAAGTTAGCCCTAGGCAAAGTTATTTCGTCATTGCTCAAAACCCTAGCCGCCGTTTCCTCTTCCAAAGCTTCGTCGCAACGTTGCGACGATCGCAACGTGCACGACCGGAGCTCTCCCCCGCAAATCCCCTTGCACGACCGGAGCAGCACCCCGCATCGCCGCTTGCAAGCACCGCTGCATCGCCCCCGCTGTCGCCCCGCTCCGACCGAGAGCATCGCTCGGTCAGACCGAGCGCCCGCTCCGCACAGCCGCTTCGCCCGCTCCGCTGCACCATCGCTGCACCCGCTAGCGTCCGACCGGTGGCTTCGCCCGCTGCGACCGAGAGGCCGCCCCGCACCCGCTCTCCGCTCCGCCTCGTTGCAAGTTGCAACGTTGCAACTTGGCCCGCCCGCTGCGACCGACGGGATCTGTCGGTCTGACCGAAAAAATCCCTCGCACCGCACCACGCCCCGACCCCGCTGTGCTGCATCAGCGCCGACCGAGAGCTCCTCTCGGTCTGACCGAGAGAACCCTCCGCAACGGCAGTGTACGACCGACCGAACTTCGTCGCAAGTGGGTTTCTGATCGGTCCATATTTTACACCTTTCTTCTACATATTTGCATGCCATTTCGGTTGCTCATATTGCGATTTTCACGATTATTCGATGATATTGTGTTACTTTTCACTATTTCTTGTTTTTGTCGGATTTCAGGAAATCTGGAGCGATCGGGAGCAAAAAGGAGCTTAAGGGACTTGCACCCACTCCAGAGCGTCACCCAAGGCTCTTTTCAGGGCTATTCGGCGATGGGAGACGGGTGGAAGAAGAAGGAACTCCGTAGGAGCGACGAGGAGGAGAAACGGAGAAGATTGGGTATTTTCAGCATGCCACTCGGCCGAGTGAAGGAGTCACTCGGCCGAGCAAAGAAGCCCGCTCGACCGGCCAGATCGGACACGCAGTAGATTGAGTATCAGCGTGCACTCGGCCGAGCATCGCCATCCCACTCGGCCGAGCTTGGAGACACCACTCGCCCGAGTGGCACCCAGACGACGGCAAGCCAAAATGTCCAACTTACTGTAATCCGTCAGTCTGCCCCAGAAGCCCGACTCGGCCGAGTGACGAAAGCCGTCCGCCTGAGTACCAAATGCCCCTCGGCCGAGTGACATTTGCCACTCGACCGAGTGATGCCGAGGACATGCAGCGCCCAGATTTTCAGACAGCCTCTCACTCTTTTGAAATCTGCTATCATTCCAGCAATCAAAGTATTTTTCTCATATTTTTTATGGATAGTAGACTTCATGACGGTTCCAACGCCGTCAAGAACGCGCAAATCGGAGGTCGGATGAAATCTGGGGAATTTCTGCAAGTTGATGCTGCAGTGCTGGAATTTGCATGTCAGTGTCACTCGGCCGGGTCACATATTCCACTCGGCCGAGTGCGGCCTGGGCCCAGATTTTAAGTTGCGGTTTGGGCTGTTTTTGGGCACGAATTTGAGGGGTTTTCTAGGGTTTCTTGCTAGGGTTTTGGGGGAGTATTTAAGGGGTTTGTAGCCACCATTAGAGGGGATTCCCCATTATGTTTTATTAGAGTTATTTTTAGAGGTTAGGCCATGTCCTAGGCCCCCTCTTGGATCAAAAAGCTTGTATTTGGATTGGAATTCTTCATCAAAGCTAAGTATTTCTATTCTTATTATTTGAATCTTTGATTTGCTATCTTTTTACATGCAAGCAATTGTTTTTATTGATTCCTATATCGTTGTTGCTATGCTTGAGTAGATTTGATGTTCTAGGGCATGTGGATGAACCCTATGGATCTAATTTCATATTTGTGATGAATGAATTTCTAAATTTCTAGAATTGCTAGGAGGTTAGGTTGTGATTGATTTATTACGGATAGCTAGGGATTTCCATCGATCTAGGGTTTGCAAGAGATTGGATTCTAATCGATGGGAAGGCCTAGATATTCGATTTAGGTTTACAATTGGGTTTCTCTAGATTTGGTTTGCAAGAGATTGGACCAAAGCTAGGATTTTTAATTGTAAATCTATACCCATATTCGTTTGCAAGAGATTGGACGAATACGAACTATCACAACCTAGATCGTAACTCGAGTTTGCACGAGAGTGGGCTCGAGGAGCGATTGAACGATGACGTCGATCTTCATGCTAGTGGCTTAGGTTAGGGTTTGCAAGAGATTGGGCTCTAATCTAGGTTACTATAGACCAGCAATAGCGCGAGAGCGTGAGCTTGGTTCTATATTCAGTTACGACTAGTTCACCTCAATGCAAGTCTAGTAATATTGAGATTCACTATTTACGATGATGTATGACGATCCGTAGTGGGAATTCCCTAGCCCTAGACGTCTTTATTTGATTTTATATCCACATACTTTGCCCGACGATTGTGACAGGATCGTCGCAAGGCAAATTCCCTCTTTCATTATATTGTATTTGAATCAACATTTGACCTATTTCTCTATCTCCGACATCGACATCCATCACCATTGCCATTACACCATTCCATAGCCATCTCCACCAATAAAACCATCGTAGTCCAACCAACCTAGGATAGATTGGAACCAACACCACCTCCTCGTGTTCGATACCCGCTCGCCACTTTGCCGTGCGCTTGCGGTAAAACTACAATCGCCGCTCCGGGACGTGTATCCGGGGCGCGATCAAGTTTTTGGCGCCGTTGCCGGGGAGGTGTTTCCCGTTGGGTGCCAATTTGTCGCAATTAGGTTGATTTGATTACATTAAAAAAATAAAAAAAATAAAAAAAAACATTGAGAGAGATTTTTTCCCACCACCTGCTATTATTATCTTTATCTCTCTTTGTACCACTGACGTCTTTTCCAGGTTGTTTACTTTGATTGATCAGGTACAGTTGTTGCAGCAATGGTGCTTCCAAAGAAAATGCGAGCGGGCTCTATACAATCCTACATATATCTCGCTGCATTCTATCAGGCTGATGGAGAATCCTTCGGGGAAGCCTTGTCTAGGTTTGAAGGAATGTTAGAAATGTTCCAGACGGAGTCAGACCATGAGTGGAATGACTCCACGCTATTTGATATCTTCACTAGAAGGCTAAAGGGACCCTCACGTGAATTTTTGAAGAGGATGCAAGTGGGAAAGTTCAGTGATCTATAGTTGGCAGCAGCCTTGGAGCAAATGATAGATGATGCTCGATCTACCGGTTCACTAACCGTTACGGTAAGTAAACCATACGACCAAGTATTCATCGATTTTGTTATGGCTAATGTCTCTAGTGCAGGTACCATCATAGATGGAGTGTATGCTTCACTTGAAGGTGATCATATCCACCTTAATACCATCAACACTCCACAAATAGAGACATCTGAGTTGCCAAAGGAGGACACGTACACGGACCTATTGAGAAACATTGTCGACATAGTTCGAAATTCCGGTCCATTGACAATAACGGCAGGTGATCCTTTTGAGTTTGAATTTCAAAACTTCATTACTCATTGTATCTCTTCCACAGGCACCATTGATGATGGAGTCTATGCTCTAGTTGAGGGGCACAAGACACACTTTTATACCGCGGTCAAGATACATGAGCCCATAGAGCCACCTGCACCTACTCTTGAGGAGGCCTTACATGCGGAGCCAGAGCTTGTCACCGAGGAGGCCGTGCAATGGGACGAGGACACATCCATTCATGAGGATCCCGAGCATTACCCTCCTCCTTTTGAGCTACCGCAGCCACCTCTACTTTCTATAGAGGCTGAGCATCCCTCAGAGGACCACCCTTCCACTTACATCGAGGACAATCCCACAGAGCTTATGGCTCCCCTTCAGGGGGATCTCTTTACTCCCTCGCCCTTTACATTTGATTCCCCTCCCGTATATGATGCTTTCTATGATTCAGATTTTGACGACTCATTGCACCTTTTGCAGGATTCATGTACATACGATCAAGAGGTACGATGGGACGTATACGTGGAGGAGAGCGAGGAGTTAGCACCCATGGACACTGTTGAATATGATCAGGAGGTGCGATGGGATAAGTCTGATGATGAGGAGGAGCTGCCTGATGAGACCTACGCTTGTATGCCCAAGCTACCTGAACAACCTGAGGCGAACAATGAGGAGTTGATCGACGTGGTATACGAGAGTGGAGATTTATTTCCAGGGAAGTGTTGTCAACCGTTTTTAATCTTAAATACTTATGTTGATGACCCTCTTTGGAATACATTTATTTTGGGGAAGAATTATCCACATCAGATTGATGCGGCTTATCTCTTGCAGGGAACAGGTGGAGTCCTTGGAGAGATGCTGGAAGCCGCATTGCTGGAATCTGATGGAGTCCGTGGACACACGTGCCTGGCAGAGCCACGGAAGGAGCAGTTGGAGCAGTTGCCTGCACCGGCAAAGATACTGGATCCGCCTTTTGCTATAGGTGATATCAATCCAGTAGTGTAGAAATTTTATGCTTTCAATAAACCCGAATCCTCTCGACAGCGAGGGGACCGTATAGATTTGCTTGAATAAATATCACCTCATATGACGGCAACAAAAATTTTTACACCCCGAACCCATTATATACATTAATTGCCCTCTCCATATTTTGATGTGTCACATCCTTTTGCTCACCACATTCGAGCATTTCTTTCAAGTGAAACCTTGCTTTCTTATTCGTTTGACTTGATCACGCTTTGCAAAGCCATGACATTTTTGGTCAAGTCATTTGAATATGATTGTTTGGTATAAGATTGGGGGAAGGCGCTCTCATGCATCATTGTATGTGCATGTAGTTGCATTAGGATTTCATGTCATTCATTTCATCATTTTTCATTCACCCCCTTATTATTATCGTTGTTCCTCATATTCTTTCATTATGATCACATTGAGGACAATGTGAAGTTTAAGCTTGGGGGAGTGCATTTACATGCCATTTAGATGCATTAGTTGCATTTTTACTTTATTTTAGGGTTTTTAAAATTTTTCAAAATTTTTGCATCATCTTTTTGATTTTTTCCATCTCATTTTCCTTTTATGTGTGTTCATGCATCATGTTGTGTGCTTGTTTTTCTTTTATTTCCTCTCTTTTATTTTTTTTATTTCTTTATTTTCCTTTTTTCTTCTTCCGCTAGATGAATTTCGTATGATGATATCTCTTATTGCTTTAGCAACCATCACGATGCTTATTATTCCTTGCCATGCTACTTAGAGTATTCCATAGTCTTGCTATTCACATGTTCTTGCAAATCTATTTCTTTTGATGATTCCTCTATATGAATGCATGATATTAATTGAAACTGAATGTATGGATTAGTGTTTAGTATGCTTTTGTTGGAAATGCACCAAGATTCACGCATCATTAGTATATCTGAAGCATCAGTTTTATTGTCTTATTCACCTTCTGTTGCATGCCTGATATGGTTGTAAACTTTACTGCTTGACTTCACTATTTATTGAAATGATTGAGAATATCCATGCTTACATATGAGTTTTAGTTGAAGTATTATTTTATTGAACCGTTCGTGCACATCTTAGAGTGAACCGAGTGTTACATTATTTCTTTCTCCACATATATCTTTTTATTCTCTACATGTCACTTGAGTTCACCTCCTAAAGCTACTTATATCGCATATATTTCCCGACAATCCGCACAAAAGAAAAGTTAGCTCCAAAAAGTCCAAAAATCCAAAAAGGAGCCAAAAGCCAAAAATACAAATCATATAGCTCCTACAAAAATCCAAAAAGAAAAATGAGAAACAAATAGTTCAAAAAGAAAAAAAAAGGAAGAAAAATGTTTCTCTCTCTTATTATTGGAGCCACAAAACACTTTGGAAAACCAAGGCAAAAATCCCATTTTCCACTATCATATTCCTTTAGATGCGATGCTTCAAGCTAAGCTTGGGGGGTGAATTCATTTGACCATATGAGTGAGTATGACATTAGAGTGGAGACGTGCATGAATGGGAATATTCGATAATGCTTAGACTTTGCAAAATATATTAGATATGGAGATTTTTCATGATTTGAAATAAATATGTGAATGCCATGACTTTTAATCTATTCTCTATTGCATGCTTGGTGTGTATCTTATATGCTTCATTTATAACTTTTGATTGAAAAGTGCATCACCAAGATTTGTATATTAAATTCTATGAAATGCGTGATGTGGATATGAATTGATTGTATGAATTTAGAGAATCCCTTTTGTTGTTCTTAAAAACTTGCAAGAACCATGTTTATGTAAGATTTGAAATCCTTATAGCACGTTATTTGTATTTTCCAAGTCATCGTGATGTGTAGCTTATGGCTTGAGATCTGAGAGTATAATCTAGCGACCCCTTCCACTTCGTATTCTTTTATTTCATTTCCCTTATTTTTCATCTCCCGAGTTCGTCTTTTTTTTTGCTTATCTTCCTCGAGGACGAGTAAGAGGTAAGCTTGGGGGATTTTGATCGGTCCATATTTTACACCTTTCTTCTACATATTTGCATGCCATTTCGGTTGCTCATATTGCGATTTTCACGATTATTCGATGATATTGTGTTACTTTTCACTATTTCTTGTTTTTGTCGGATTTCAGGAAATATGGAGCGATCGGGAGCAAAAAGGAGCTTAAGGGACTTGCACCCACTCCAGAGCGTCACCCAAGGCTCTTTTCAGGGCTATTCGGCGATGGGAGACGGGTGGAAGAAGAAGGAACTCCGTAGGAGCGACGAGGAGGAGAAACGGAGAAGATTGGGCATTTTCAGCATGCCACTCGGCCGAGTGAAGGAGTCACTCGGCCGAGCAAAGAAGCCCGCTCGACCGGCCAGATCGGACACGCAGCAGATTGAGTATCAGCGTGCACTCGGCCGAGCATCGCCATCCCACTCGGCCGAGCTTGGAGACACCACTCGCCCGAGTGGCACCCAGACGACGGCAAGCCAAAATGTCCAACTTACTGTAATCCGTCAGTCTGCCCCAGAAGCCCGACTCGGCCGAGTGACGAAAGCCGTCCGCCTGAGTACCAAATGCCCCTCGGCCGAGTGACATTTGCCACTCGACCGAGTGATGCCGAGGACATGCAGCGCCCAGATTTTCAGACAGCCTCTCACTCTTTTGAAATCTGCTATCATTCCAGCAATCAAAGTATTTTTCTCATATTTTTTATGGATAGTAGACTTCATGACGGTTCCAACGCCATCAAGAACGCGCAAATCGGAGGTCGGATGAAATCTGGGGAATTTCTGCAAGTTGATGCTGCAGTGCTGGAATTTGCATGTCAGTGTCACTCGGCCGGGTCACATATTCCACTCGGCCGAGTGCGGCCTGGGCCCAGATTTTAAGTTGCGGTTTGGGCTGTTTTTGGGCACGAATTTGAGGGGTTTTCTAGGGTTTCTTGCTAGGGTTTTGGGGGAGTATTTAAGGGGTTTGTAGCCACCATTAGAGGGGATTCCCCATTATGTTTTATTAGAGTTATTTTTAGAGGTTAGGCCATGCCCTAGGCCCCCTCTTGGATCAAAAAGCTTGTATTTGGATTGGAATTCTTCATCAAAGCTAAGTATTTCTATTCTTATTATTTGAATCTTTGATTTGCTATCTTTTTACATGCAAGCAATTGTTTTTATTGATTCCTATATCGTTGTTGCTATGCTTGAGTAGATTTGATGTTCTAGGGCATGTGGATGAACCCTATGGATCTAATTTCATATTTGTGATGAATGAATTTCTAAATTGCTAGAATTGCTAGGAGGTTAGGTTGTGATTGATTTATTACGGATAGCTAGGGATTTCCATCGATCTAGGGTTTGCAAGAGATTGGATTCTAATCAATGGGAAGGCCTAGATATTCGATTTAGGTTTACAATTGGGTTTCTCTAGATTTGGTTTGCAAGAGATTGGACCAAAGCTAGGATTTTTAATTGTAAATCTATACCCATATTCGTTTGCAAGAGATTGGACGAATACGAACTATCACAACCTAGATCGTAACTCGAGTTTGCACGAGAGTGGGCTCGAGGAGCGATTGAACGATGACGTCGATCTTCATGCTAGTGGCTTAGGTTAGGGTTTGCAAGAGATTGGGCTCTAATCTAGGTTACTATAGACCGGCAATAGCGCGAGAGCGTGAGCTTGGTTCTATATTCAGTTACGACTAGTTCACCTCAATGCAAGTCTAGTAATATTGAGATTCACTATTTACGATGATGTATGACGATCCGTAGTGGGAATTCCCTAGCCCTAGACGTCTTTATTTGATTTTATATCCACATACTTTGCCCGACGATTGTGACAGGATCGTCGCAAGGCAAATTCCCTCTTTCATTATATTGTATTTGAATCAACATTTGACCTATTTCTCTATCTCCGACATTGACATCCATCACCATTGCCATTACACCATTCCATAGCCATCTCCACCAATAAAACATTCGCAGTCAAACCAACCTAGGATAGATTGGAACCAACACCACCTCCTCGTGTTCGATACCCGCTCGCCACTTTGCCGTGCGCTTGCGGTAAAACTACAATCGCCGCTCCGGGACGTGTATCCGGGTCGCGATCAGTTTCTCCCACACCAACTCCTGTGGTGGGCCCCCCAAGTGCTCCTGAGGTGTTGTGGGCCCCCTTGGACCCCTAGCACTGCTGTGGGCCCCACTTGGACGTGCTACTTCGCGGATTTGCCGTCTACGACGTTGCGACACGTCGTAGGCCTTCGTCGCAAGTTCAGACTTTTGGAGAATCGTGCGAGGACCAGATCTGAAGCTGAGGAGTTCTCCGATCAGACCCGACATCCAATCTACAGCAAAATCCGGCTCAGGTTGGTTCCCCGAAACTCGTAGAAACCCCCACAATAGCTGACGGAAACCTAAACCAAAAACCGTCAACTTGAACTAAATTTACTTTCCAGCTCCTGTAAAACGTTGTACGAACATAGAAAATCGACGAACGGACTATTTTGACTATGCACATAGGATAGATCGTCGATTAGGCTGAAACATCAAAAAGTGACTTTTGACGAATAGGATAGTCCTGAAAACCTAGAAACGAACCTTAATAGGATTTGATGAATTTGGGACCTGACATCGTCGCCGTGACGATATTTCAGACGGACTTCTGCGGACGAGACGCTTGGACGAGACGCTTAGACGAGACGCTTCGAGAGGACGACGCACTCGCCGTTTCAGGCAAGTGTACCCACTTGCGTTTTTGACCGTGCTTGGTCTTAGATTGCTAGAACTGTTAGACTGTGAATGTATAGAACCGGACGTGAAATGATAGCGTCTGGGACGACTCCTGACGGCTCAGACTTGACGACGAAGTCTGAGCCTGACAACAACAACTTTTGATGTTGTAGGGCTATCATGTGTGTGCGTGTGTGTGGACACCCTAGAATAACCCTTCCCGTCTTGTCACGTCACGTCCCGTCTTGCACAGCCCGCTGGGCAATAGGGCACTCGTCGAGTGATCCCTTGTACTGTTTCACAGCCTGCGGGCAATAGGGCACTCTCCAAGTTGAGAGAGTGATCCCTTGTACTGATACACAGCCCGAGGGCAATATGGCACTCTCCAAGCTAGAGAGAGTGATCCCTTGTACTGATTCTCAGCCTGCGGGCAATAGGGCACTCGCCAAGCTAGAGCGAGTGATCCCTTGTACTGGTGTCATGTCTTGTCTTGTCTTGGGGTTTGGGGTTGGGTTGAGCGTGCGCACGGTAAGAGGGTCTGATCCCCCTCGAACCATAAGGCGTGAACCCTTTCGTGTCTCACTTGTCTTGTCCTGCCTTGTTTCCGCCACGTCCCGTCTTGTCTTGACACCTGTAGGTTAGTCCCGTAGTTGGTAGCACACGCTACGACTACTACTTGTCCCGTTTTACTTTCCTGCTGCGTTACTTCCTGTCGTGTTACTCTGTTATAACCACAGCATGTTAATCAACCAGTAAACTGTTGTGTAGAAGAACCTCAGCATGTTAATCAACCAGTAAACCGTTGTTTAAAGTTCGGTGCACTTGTAGTAAAGTCTAACCCTTCTTGTAGACTTTACCTGACGTACAGTTCCTTTTCTTG
Source organism: Scilla litardierei (assembly GCA_030789695.1). Lineage (NCBI taxonomy): Eukaryota > Viridiplantae > Streptophyta > Magnoliopsida > Asparagales > Asparagaceae > Scilla > Scilla litardierei. Next base: position 144,556,397 of record CM061134.1, read on the forward strand.
GGTGCTGTACGTCAGGGATTTAGCCAGAGTTCGTGGACGAGGCAGTCTCACTGGAGTACGAGGAGCCGAGGACGTCGACCCAGAGCACGTGCCTGACGAGGACCAGACCTTGAGGTCTTTTAGTCGTCACTTTCAGATGTTACTACTTTCCGTTTCTTTTAGATACTTGTGTTGCCATGCTTAGGCTTCTTTTAGACTTTGTACCAGTTGGATATTATTTCTCCATGTAAATGAATGCAAATTCCCTTTCCGTACTTTTGTTGTTTCGAACTATAATAATGCAAGAACCTGAAATTCTTTTAAAATGGTACCTCTACAGACGCTTATTGGGTCCGAGTTTCTAAAGCTCTGGCCTAAGCGGGCCTCGTCACGTTTCGCTTCCGTCCATTTTGGGAAGCGGGGCGTGACAGGTTTTAGTGGTGGCCCATGCAGGTCTTGCAAAAGTTCAGAACAATAAAAGTACCGCATTCATTTGATATCCACGTACAAGTCTGAATTAGTTTCCCAGTCTTAGATAGTAGGAAGACTTAGGTGGACGTCCCAGGTTGATAGTCGAATGCCTTGGTTAAGATTTAGTCGTCCTCGTCCTAGACTATTTTAGCATCCCCATTTGATCCTGATCGTATTAGATATTTAGAGTCCTTCTTTTAGTTACTCGCTCGCCCAGCTCCATCGACTTCGGGCCCAGCAGAACGTAACCTCGATTCTCTTAGGAACCCTCTCTTTAGATCCTGATTATATTCTAGCTCATAGGAAGTCTTAGAGCTGAGTTATCCTAAATCTCTAGACAACCCGATGATTAGAACCCTTGTCCTCTAGCATCCCTCTGATCCTTGCAAATTTTGTGCTATCGACCATAGAGTCCCATCGTAGCTCTTCACGATTCATATCTTACGCGTAATCTTCATGCGATCATTTTTCCTTTCTCTCGATTCTCGTGATCGTTTCCTGACGATCATCATCAATCCTTCGAATCCCTTCCCTGACCAATTCTACCTTCTCTAAAATTATTTTCGACTTTCCTTATTAAGTTTTCGCTCTAGATTGATTTCTTTGAAAACCCCTATATTATATATTTAAAATTTGCTGTTTTGGATCGAGTTAAAACTTTTAATTGACTTGGAGCTTTCTTGGACGTAAATGTTTTAAGTCAACATCTCGCATTATTTGCCTTGTTTCCAAAATATATATATTACTTTTATAAACTACACAATATATTTCTACTATCTTGTATTTATTTTCAAAATTTCCCCTTTCCCAAAACCTGCTTCCTTTAAAAGTATTTCCGAAATTTATTATTAAATTCTCCGCCCAGTTTGACTTCTTTGAAAACTTTTATTAATTATTTAAAATTTCTTATCTTCGGTTGAGTTAAAATTCTTTCGCAAATCTTGAAACCTTTCGGTCGTGAAAGTTTTAAGTTACGACCTCATACTTATTTTCGAATCAGTATCCATCGTATTTTAGTTTTAAAACTTTGTTATCATTTCGAGAATTCAATATATCATTTTTTCTACCTACGAAATTTATTTTAACCAATTACGTACGTACTTTAGAATATTTTTCTAAAACAAAGGGGGATTTTAAATTTCTTACATATAAACATCTATATGTTCATCGTGCTCAAACTTCAAGAACCTTTGTTTAAATTCATTTTCATTTACAAAACAATCGCTACCTCATCCCACTTTTATTTCCTTTATTTCTTGTTTTCGAAACCCATTATTAAATTCTTCGCTCGGTTTAACTTCCTTGAAAACCCTTTATTATATATATTTAAAATTTATTGCTTTTCGATTAAAAGTTCCTTCTTAGATTTTGAAACCTCCTTGGTCGTCAATTTTCAAGTTACTATCTGGTAATTATTTCAAATCGGTATCTTTCATGTTTTCATTTTCAAAACCGTGTTAACATTTTGATAATTCAATTTATATTTTTCTGGGCTACAAGATCTATTTCTAAATCACTTACCGTGCATACTTTTTTTAAAATATTTTTTTTCTAAACTAGGGGGAACTTCAATTATTTTAATATTATTATATCTGTTCTATGTTTCTCGTGACCACATTTCAAAATCTTTGTGTAAACTTATTTCTCATTTACAAAACAATCGTTTTACACCCAACCAACTACCTCCTTATCTTGCCTTATTTGAACTCGTTCCTTCCGATCTTATTTCGTTCCGCTTTTGATTTAGTTTTCTTTCCTTCTTTTATCTAGACATTAGACCTTGTAGTTATCCATGCTATCTCCAGTTTAGGAGTAGGCCCTCTGGTAGGTGATGTCGTTGCAGTGCCTGAGTATAGGTAGAGTGTGTAGACCTGTATGAGTGTGTCATCTTTAGGATCCTGATGTTTGTCTCCTGTGTCTTGAATGTGTACTCAGTGTTAACCATGGTATGCTGGAAGTTGTCTGAATGACGGTATTCATACTTATATGAATGGTGTCATCGCAGGCAGATCCTTAGACTGAGTTTTAATTTTAATGAATGGTTTATCTTGGTTGTATGTGAATCATACCAAAACTTTGTTTTTTTTAAAACCAAATCTTTAAATTTTTTAAACTAGCTCACAAGATCACAAATCACTTAACTTCCCTCATCCATTACCGCAACACCACACGTTTTTTTTCAAATGTTTTTAAAATATTTCTTTGGCCTTAAGCCTCTCTTTCTCTTCTCTTCCTTCTTCCTTAAACAAATATTTTCGTGTTTATGATTGTTATATTAATTGGGCCTAACTATTATCGTTATAGGATTTTGTTTGTTGGTAGGCTTGGAGTGAGATGAGTTTTATTATGTCAATGATTAATTGATTTTGGGGAACACAAGGATGACGGATTAGAATATCTTTTGGATGAAAAGAATGAGCTGTCCAAGACCTATTTAAAATACCGATGTGAGACGGACTCAATGAGAAATTCTGGTCGGATGAAATTATACGAGGAGATGAGAACTCAACAGACTTGAGGCTTAGACGGGTAGTAGATAGGAGTAACTGTGGAGTATAGTATGAGTTAGGATGATCATGAGAATGAGTAAAACATTGTAAACATCAAGACTTGGTTGTCGAGTTGACCTGAGAAGGATTTGAGAATGATACGACGTGTGGAGATTAATGGATGTTTAGGTAGTCGGACTTAATGTTGGTTGGGATTAGTTATAGTGAGTAGGATGAGGGGTAATTCTGGCAGATCAAATTATTTGGTGGATGAATTTATGGAGAGATGTGACGAGAATGTATTGAAGACACGACGATTGCTGATTGGTGAAGGTATTATAGGATAGACAAATGTTTTTGTCTTGGATTGGTGGATGACTAGAATCGCATTTTTTGGAGATTTATTAATGTTGGGAAGAGATTTAGAAATTCAAAAGATATTAATGAGCGATGATGATGTTTAGTGGAGTGGTACGATATCAGAAGATGATTATTATTTTTTTATGAGAACTTGGAGTTGGAAATTGGAACGGTAGTGGTGGATCTATATTATTAGGAGGTGAGTTTAGTCGTGGCTTTGCCCAGTGAAAAGATGGATTATGAGGGATTATTGAGGAATGTTGTTCGAAGTTACAGGATTAGAAATCTTTATGGGTGGATATGATAGTTGCGGGTATAAGGTTATATGGGTAATATTATAACTAGTGTGAGTGATTTCGAGGGCGGAATCATTTCTAAGGTGGGTAGAATGTAACGGCCTGTTTCTATCGTACCTTCTTCGTGCACGTGCTTTTGATCGTGCACGTGTTTATTTTAGACTTTATTTGTTTTTGAACGTTTTTGTGTGATATGTCGTCGTGATCGTCTATGAAAGTATTAGATTGTGGAATAACTTGGGAACGACATATCTCGAGTCGTTCTTCCGCGATACTAACTTATTTGACGTGACGTCGCGACTTTCTGTTTTGATGCGAGACGTTTCGAATTTTAGTTTCGTCTCTCGACGTCAAAATTTAGATCCGTCTTCTCCACTATCTTTCTTTAGTCATCTAGAACACCCCATAATTATTTTACAATTTTTGGACTTAATTTGACCTATTTTCCATTTTTTTGAAAGTTTTAAATAATTTTAAAACCTATTTTTATAAAAGTTTTAATTACAATAAAATTCCTATATTATAATAACGTATTAAGGAATTTTTACGCAAAATTTTAGAATTTTTGGCCGCACCCATTTTGCGTGAGGGAGAGGGGAGTAATTTTTACTAAATTAATTATTTTAAATTATTTTAATAACATTTTTCCGAGCCCAAACCCTAACCCTAGCTCTAACCTATTTAAGTTAGCCCTAGGCAAAGTTATTTCGTCATTGCTCAAAACCCTAGCCGCCGTTTCCTCTTCCAAAGCTTCGTCGCAACGTTGCGACGATCGCAACGTGCACGACCGGAGCTCTCCCCCGCAAATCCCCTTGCACGACCGGAGCAGCACCCCGCATCGCCGCTTGCAAGCACCGCTGCATCGCCCCCGCTGTCGCCCCGCTCCGACCGAGAGCATCGCTCGGTCAGACCGAGCGCCCGCTCCGCACAGCCGCTTCACCCGCTCCGCTGCACCATCGCTGCACCCGCTAGCGTCCGACCGGTGGCTTCGCCCGCTGCGACCTAGAGGCCGCCCCGCACCCGCTCTCCGCTCCGCCTCGTTGCAAGTTGCAACGTTGCAACTTGGCCCGCCCGCTGCGACCGACGGGATCTGTCGGTCTGACCGACAAAATCCCTCGCACCGCACCACGCCCCGACCCCGCTGTGCTGCATCAGCGCCGACCGAGAGCTCCTCTCGGTCTGACCGAGAGAACCCTCCGCAACGGCAGTGTACGACCGACCGAACTTCGTCGCAAGTGGGTTTCTCCCACACCAACTCCTGTGGTGGGCCCCCCAAGTGCTCCTGAGGTGTTGTGGGCCCCCTTGGACCCCTAGCACTGCTGTGGGCCCCACTTGGACATGCTACTTCACGGATTTGCCGTCTACGACGTTGCGACACGTCGTAGGCCTTCGTCGCAAGTTCAGACTTTTGGAGAATCGTGCGAGGACCAGATCTGAAGCTGAGGAGTTCTCCGATCAGACCCGACATCCAATCTACAGCAAACTCCGGTTCAGGTTGGTTCCCCGAAACTCGTAGAAACCCCCACAATAGCTGACTGAAACCTAAACTAAAAACCGTCAACTTGAACTAAATTTACTTTCCAGCTCCTGTAAAACGTTGTACGAACATAGAAAATCGACGAACGGACTATTTTGACTATGCACATAGGATAGATCGTCGATTATGCTGAAACATCAAAAAGTGAATTTTGACGAATAGGATAGTCCCGAAAACCTAGAAACGAACCTTAATAGGATTTGATGAATTTGGGACCTGACATCGTCGCCGTGACGATATTTCAGACGGACTTCTGCGGACGAGACGCTTGGACGAGACGCTTCGAGAGGACGACGCACTCGCCGTTTCAGGCAAGTGTACCCACTTACGTTTTTGACCGTGCTTTGGTCTTAGATTGCTAGAACTGTTAGACTGTGAATGTATAGAACCGAACGTGAAATGATAGCGTCTGGGACGACTCCTGACGGCTCAGACTTGACGACGAAGTCTGAGCCTGACAACAATAAATTTTGATGCTGTAGGGCTATCATGTGTGTGCGTGTGTGTGGACACCCTAGAATAACCCTTCCCGTCTTGTCACGTCATGTCCCGTCTTGCACAGCCCGCTGGGCAATAGGGCACTCGCCGAGTGATCCCTTGTACTGTTTCACAGCCTGCGGGCAATAGGGCACTCTCCAAGTTGAGAGAGTGATCCCTTGTACTGATACACAGCCCGAGGGCAATAGGGCACTCTCCAAGCTAGAGAGAGTGATCCCTTGTACTGATTCTCAGTCTGCGGGCAATAGGGCACTCGCCAAGCTAGAGCGAGTGATCCCTTGTACTGGTGTCATGTCTTGTCTTGTCTTGGGGTTTGGGGTTGGGTTGAGCGTGCGCACGGCAAGAGGGTCTGATCCCCCTCGAACCGTAAGGCGTGAACCCTTTCGTGTCTCACTTGTCTTGTCCTGCCTTGTTTCCGCCACGTCCCGTCTTGTCTTGACACCTGTAGGTTAGTCCCGTAGTTGGTAGCACACGCTACGACTACTACTTGTCCCGTTTTACTTTCCTGTTGCGTTACTTCCTGTCGTGTTACTCTGTTATAACCACAGCATGTTAATCAACCAGTAAACTGTTGTGTAAAAGAACCTCAGCATGTTAATCAACCAGTAAACCGTTGTTTAAAGTTCGGTGCACTTGCAGTAAAGTCTAACCCTTCTTGTAGACTTTACCTGACGTACAGTTCCTTTTCTTGGGTGCTGTACGTCAGGTATTTAGCCAGAGTTCGTGGACGAGGCAGTCTCACTGGAGTACGAGGAGCCGAGGACGTCGACCCAGAGCACGTGCCTGACGAGGACCAGACCTTGAGGTCTTTTAGTCGTCACTTTCAGAGGTTACTACTTTCCGTTTCTTTTAGATACTTGTGTTGCCATGCTTAGGCTTCTTTTAGACTTTGTACCAGTTGGATATTATTTCTCCATGTAAATGAATGCAAATTCTCTTTCCGTACTTTTGTTGTTTCGAACTATAATAATGCAAGAACCTGAAATTCTTTTAAAATGGTACCTCTACAGACGCTTATTGGGTCCAAGTTTCTAAAGCTCTGGCCTAAGCGGGCCTCGTCACGTTTCGCTTCCGTCCATTTTGGGAAGCGGGGCGTGACATCACCCTACGGGTGAACTAGCCCGATCGATCAAAGGTTTGTCACGGAATGTAATTACGGAGGATAGACAATATAAAGGGAAACCTAGGACTTCGGTTTCCACCCTATCACGTGTTCTCGCTATTACGACCTACAGATAGGAAAACAATCGGAATTAGGGTTTAGTGGTGGGACGTTGCCTCTGAAAGTGATACCAGCGTCCCATGGGCCCGATATTCCGGTCGATGCCCAGGATGATACGCCGGACTACCCGGGTTCGGTCGGTGGGCATTCCCATGTCCAGTAACACCGACCGACTCCGGGAGCACTAAGCCCGCAACGATAACTCCCAACATCTCATCCAGTTGGTCCCGCGTGCTAGGATTCGATGTCTATGCTAAGGGCGTGAGCTGTGGCTAGGGAGTCAACCGCCAAATTTATTCCCCCTTGGCCCTACGGTCAAAGGCGGTCTTTTTCCCGTCGATGACAATCAAACACCCAGTGTAACCTCTAAATTCCTAATCCATATCGATTTCCTAGTCCTATGGACGTATTGGGGAGAACCCACAAAGGGGTTTCCACCAAAATCCCAGATTAGGGAACTACTCACAAATCATAGCTAAAAAGCGATGCTACTAAGACTATATTAAAGTTTCACAAAGATTAGAAGACTTACAAAAACAGTAAAATTCCAGCCGTCACCGTACAAGAAAAAAGACAGAAAAATAACTCCTTTCGTTTTTGGAACCCTAGGGCAACTATATATAGAAATCGACGTCACTCGATCGGTTGAAGTATCAAACGATCGGGTGAGCTGCTTCGCGCTTCAGTCGTAGGCTTCGAGAACTTCAACCGGGTGCATGGTCCGACCGGGTGGAGCGAGCGGGTCGTCGTTTGAAAAGATTCAGCATCTGGTCAAACGATCGGTTGAGAAATCAACCGATCGGTTGGAAATATCCCCAAAATAGACAGAGAAGTCTGTCGATTTGGCACGGCCAACGGACGTCGGTTGAGCTCTCCGGGTCGTTCTTTGGAAGAATCGGCTACAGATGAACCGATCGGGTGAGATGTCACCCGATCGGTTGGAATTCAGCTTCAATTTGGCCGAGAGCTCTGCTTTGTTAAACCGTTCGACGAACAGGTTGGTTGGTTTTCTTCTCACTCCAGCCTCTGTCCGGGTCGGACACGCGTGCACCACCCGATCGGTTAGCTGCGTCCAACCGATCGGGTGGGGGCTGAACAATGGCAATCTTCATCGTTTGACCCCCTGGATCACGCGTGACTCCTCCTGTTGCTTCGAGGACTCATGATATCTTCGTTATATGTCTCCTACACTGGTGATCTCCTGCAAATACACAAAAACACCAAAAAGTGAAAGAAAACTAAAAATCCCAAGAAAATGGGCACGAGACGACGGAAAACAATGGAAAAACACAAAGAAGACGTGCGTGAATATATAAAATATACACACACGTCATATTTGCGTAGGTCCTGCAGTTAACCAGTGAAACCAAAATAGCCACGATGCAGAGATGTACAAAAATAGCTAAATAGTATCCAATTATTACAATCCATACTGTACAAATGTTCCAACAATGATACATGAAAGAAAGAAAGTACATGGCGAAAATAAAACTGAAAGCTGCGGTCTCAGGGTCGAACTCTGGCGCTATCTACTCAAGAGCATCTACCTCCATATGTACGTCGTCTGCGATGCCACCGAGATGGAATCGTAGGTAAGTCACAACAATTCTAGCGATAGAAAAAGAGGAGTGCACAAATATAGAGCAGGCTATAGTAAACAAATGCGAAAAGTAAAGTAAAAGCGAACGTGCATACCAGAGCGATAAGTAAAGTGCTAGTGGATGTGTAGGTATAGCAAGTAAAGTGCATGTAGTGCGTAAAGTAAAGATGACGGTGCAAGTGTAAAAGTAACGTGCAAGAGCAACAATTGTGGCATGGCATAAGGTAGCAGCAATATTTTAACCAGCAGGCAATATAATGACGATAGTAGGACAACCAGGCAGATGTAGTAATACTAAAAGGACAAGCAGGCAATAGTAACACTAAAAGGACAAGCTGGCAATAGTAACACAAGCAGGCAAAAGTAAAACTAGAGCTACGTGACTTATATAGGAAGGTACAGTGTGCAACCATTGAGCTTATATCCTGCCACAGGGGCGCTCACCCGGGCGGATCTCATTTCACTTTAGTCGGTACATTTCATTTAGTCGGTTGGTACGGAATGGTGCAATGTGTAGATGGCTCGCGGTCGCTTCCGCACTTTCACTAATATAAGTTCATCCCAAAAACCCAGTGCAGTGCCAAATATCTTTAAGCATTCAATTTCAATAAGATGTTCCAGTAGTATGATGTCAATGTAGTATATCACTCAGTCACTGTGTTGCAATACGGTAGGTCAATTTTGTTGTTCCAAAATTAAAGACATTCAAACGCGTTAACGACACTCTAAGAAGCTTCATTTGTTGAAAAGTCAAGGCAGAAACCTCAAGAGAGAAAGTCAGTCCTGAGCAATGATTTGAAGTCCAACAACTAAGACACCGATCCATGCTTCGAGCATGCGGTATTTCCATTTAGTACACTATTTTCCATTACGTACACTATCTAAGTTTCCAAGGTTAGAATTTAATGTGACTTACGCTATCAAGATCGTCGTGGCAAGACGAGGTTTGAATTAGAGGAGTTGATGCATGAGGATTGGTACCTGCAAACACAAGAAATAATTGGTTAAAGCACACACTATTTTCTATTTATTAATCTTGATCGTTTTGATTTTTAAAACTGTTTGAAACGGTATTGAAAAACATTCTAAATTCTTATATATGCTAAAAACGAAGAATATAAGTTTACTACAAGAGGAAAATATTTTCAGAAGCTCCTGCTATTTTTTATAATTTTCAGAAGCTCAAAAATAACTTTAAAAACTCAAATTACTTAAGTAACGTATAACTTCCGTAATTTATTCCGGGAGCAATACAAGTCGGAAATATTTGAATAAGCAGTCAAAACGACCGTCTCGAAGAGTTCTTTAACATATATTTTTATCACATATCAGTGTATGTGAAAATAAAGAGTTACGGATTTTTTAAAGAAACTAATGTATTTAAAATTTAGGCTTAAAAATTAATTCTGGAAAAACAAAGCATCTGATCTAGATGAAACTAGTGCCATTGGGTCCAGAATTTTTGATTTTCTGGAGCTAGCCTCACATTTTTCTGGGGCTTATATTTCAAGTTATGGGTTTAACACCATAAAACCCTATTTATTAATTAATTAAAATACAAAAGTACGAATTTACGAGAATGCCATCAATCATTTACGCACCCACCGCTTACGCTCGTCGTCGGAGGGTTCATCCAACGTCGGAGGACGACGGAGCGGGGCGGAGGAAGAGGAGGTCGACAGCGGGGATCGCGGCAACGGTGGGGTAGGCGGTGACAGCGTCGGGAAGCGACGGGGCACGACGAACGGCGGAGGGCGAAGCTGAGGATGATTGGAGGCTGTCGGAGCGGGCTCGAGCTGATCGGAGATGGGGTGTTCAAGGCTGAGGGCGTGGTGACGAAGTCCGAAGGAGCGGTGGGGGGGGTTTGTGCGGCGCTGTGGCTGCGGACGGGAGCGGACGGCGACTACGGCGGCGTTCGAGGCGACGTCGGTGGTCAAGCCCACCGGCGAAGAGGGTAGGTAGAGTGATATAGAGAGAGTGCAAGAGATAGAGGGAGACTGAGTGAGACACGGAGAGCGGGCGAAGAAATTTGCAGCGGCCTAGGTTATTTCAAAACTAAAAAGAGAGAGAGAAGTTGATGTGTGGGTTAAATACAAAAGAAGAGGGTGTTTATATAGGTATTAGAATGGCAAATTTGTGATTAAGGGGGAGACCAACCTGGTAAATTGGGGGGTAGATGGGGTAGATGGGTGGTAGATCTGAACAAATTTCAGATCTAACCAAAAAAATGGTAGATGAGTGTTTAATTAGGGGTAAATGTCCATTAGCGATTGTAATTAGCAAAGCAGAGGAATACAAACTCGTTTTTACAAACGACTCCTAAAAATTACGAAAACATACCCACGGGATCGTATCGTCACAAGGATCGTGAATACGAAGTCCGTTTTGGGATTTGGGCTGCGGGGATACTAGTTTTAGGCCAAAATGTTTAGGAAGCGGGTTTGCGGGTTTTAGGTTGAAATGATATCAGAAAATTACGAAATTAATGTAAAGAGCCCTAAATGATCATAGGATGTTACTGTAGAAGTTTGAAGACGTTTTGAAAATGTTTGAATAGAAAATTAATTCGTTAAGCCAAAACGGTAATTATTGAAAGCGAATTTTTATCGAAATTTTTTTGAGTATTTAAGGAAATCTGAAATTGCCGACATAATTATAATTAGTCTAGTTCTTAAAAATATTTTTATAAGGATTTTTGAAATCAGTTTTGTTATAAAACTCTTGACTAACATTTATAAGGTAAATTTTTTTTAAAAAATACGTAAAAATACGTAAAGTGAAGTGTTAAAGAATACTGGTCGTTACATCCTACCATGCTTAAAAAAATTACGTCCTCGAAATTTAAAAATCTTTTTGAAACAAATAATTGATGTTATGAAGAAGCTCTAAAATAAATGATAGAAAACATAGTAATCTAGTAAGTCATGTTGTAAATAATATGAAATGTGATATTATAGTATCAAGAAAACATGAGATGATATATATGAATACATACTATTGACATCACCATAGATTCTATGGCTAGTCTCAAGTCAAAATAGGTTCAGATAGAGACGAGTCCAAGAAAGATGAAGAAGTATCTAAATCAGCTTACACGTCTCGCTTCCGTTGTCGAACTCGAACTTCTGGTGATCAAAAATCGAATGCTACCCTCCTTAAAATAGACGTAGCTAGAGTTCAGGCGAACTAGAAATAGAAAGATTTTAAGAAGGTCAATCGAAAGGTCATCAAGCTAAAGGAAGGGTGATAGTGATGAAGATCGATGGCGTTACATTGTCATAATTCACGTCATTGCGATCCAGCAGACACAGCCAGGGAAGTGACTAAGCCAGGATCACTTACCCCCAGTCTAGCTAGGGTGATCCAACAAACTTAGCCAAGCACATTGACCGGATCATGGTCCATTAAAGGAAGCTTATCATTTATATGTGTGCCATCATCAATTGAAGGAAAGGTTATGAAGTGGGTAGATAGAAAAATCAATATAACTACTAGCGAAAGAGGTTACCAGGGAGGGTATAACCAAGAATGGAACATGAGTTCCTAAGCAAGGGTTAAGAGTTCAAAGGAAGTGATGAGGATCAAGGACTTCCTAATGACGATGGTAATAAGGACGCTTCACCCGTATATCCAATACAGGTGAACACTCGAGACATCTCGTACTCGAGGTTAATTTGAGTATTTTATATTGTACATCCTGATCTTGCTATATTGTTCACGAGGTAGTTAGCGCGGACCTGTGTGGGCCACTAACTTGTAACGACCCGCTCTCGGGGGCCAGTTACTTATTTGATATTTGCGCAGGTCCTGCAGTTAACCAGTGAAACCAAAATAGCCACGATGCAGAGATGTACAAAAATACCCAAATAGTGTCCAATTAGTACAATCCATACTGTACAAATGTTTCAACAATGATACATGAAAGAAAGAAAGTACATGGCGAAAATAAAACTGAAAGCTGCGGTCTCAGGGTCGAACTCTAGCGTTATCAACTCAAGAGCGTCTACCTCCATATGTACGTCGTCTGCGGTGTCACCGAGATGGAACCGTAGGTAAGTCACAACAATTCTAGCGATAGAAAAAGAGGAGTGCACAAATATGGAGCAGGATATAGTAAACAAGTGCGAAAAGTAAAGTAAAAGCGAACGTGCATACCAGAGTGATAAGTAAAGTGCTGGTGGCTGTGTAGTTATAGCAAGTAAAGTGCATGTAGTGCGTAAAGTAAAGGTGACGGTGCAAGTGTAAAAGTAACGTCCAAGAGCAACAATTGTGGCATGGCATAAGGTAGCAGCAATATTTTAACCAACAGGCAATGTAATGACGATAGTAGGACAACCAGGTAGATGTAGTAATACTAAAAGGACAAGCAGACAATAGTAACACTAAAAGGACAAGCAGGCAATAGTAACACAAGCAGGCAATAGTAAAACTAGAGCTACGTGACTTATATAGGAAGGTACAGTGTGCAACCATTGAGCTCATCTCTTGCCACAGGGGCGCTCACCCGGGCGGATCTCATTTCACTTTAGTTGGTACATTTCATTTTGTCGGTTGGTACGGTACGGTGCAATGTGTAGATGGCTCGCGGTCGCTCCCGCACTTTCACTAATATAAGTTTACCCCAAAAACCCAGTGCAGTGCCAAATTTATTTAAGCATTCAATTTCAATAAGATGTTCCAGCAGTATGATGTCAATGCAGTATATCACTCAGTCACTGTGTTGCAATACGGTATGTCAATTTTGTTGTTCCAAAAGTAAAGACATTCAAAAGCGTTAACGACACTCCAAAGAGCTTCATTTGTTGAAAAGTCTAGGCAGAAACCTCAAGAGAGAAAGTCAGTCCTGAGCAATGATTTGAAGTCCAACAACTAAGACACCGATCCAAGCTTCGAGCATGTGGTATTTCCATTTAGTACACTATTTTCCATTACGTACACTATCTAAGTTTCTAAGGTTAGAATTTAATGTCACTTACGCTATCAAGATCGTCGTAGCAAAACGAGGTTGGAATTAGAGGAGTTGATGCACGAGGATTGGTAGCTGCAAACACAAGAAACAATTGGTTAAAGCACACACTATTTTCTATTTATTAATCTTGATCGTTTTGATTTTTAAAACTGTTTGAAACGGTATTGAAAAACTTTCTAAATTTTTATATAGGCTGAAAATGAAGAATATAATTTTACAGCAAGAGGAAAATATTTTCAGAAGCTCCTGCTATTTTTTATAATTTTCAGAAGCTCAAAAATAACTTTAAAAACTCAAATTACTTAAGTAACGTATAACTTCCGTAATTTATTCCGGAAGCAATACAAGTCAGAAATACTTGAATGAGCAGTCAAAACGACCGTCTCGAAGAGTTCTTTAACATATATTTTTATCATGTATCAGTGTATGTGAAAATAAAGAGTTACGGATTTTTAAAAGAAAATTATGTAATTAAAATTTAGGCTTAAAAATTAATTCTGAAAAAACTAAGCGTCTGATCGAGATGAAACTAGTGCCATTGGGTCCAGAATATTATTTCTGATTTTTTGGAGCTAGCCTCACATTTTTCGGGGCTTATATTTCAAGTTATGGGTTTAACACCATAAAACTTTATTTATTAATTAATTAAAATACGAAAATGCGAATTTAAGAGAATGCGATCAATCATTTACGCACCCACTGCTTACGCTCTTCGCCGGAGGGTTCGTCCGACATCGGAGGACGGCGGAGCTGGGCGGAGGAGGAGGAGGTCGACATCGGGGATCGCGGCAACGGCGGGGCAGGCGGTGGCAGCGTCGGGAGGCGGCAGGGCATGGCGAACAGCGGAGGGCGGAGCTGAGGATGATCGGAGGCTGTCGGGGCGTGTTGTGCCCTGTGAAGCTACTGCACATGTACTAGAGGGGGGTGAATAGTACTTTAAAATAATCAAGATAGTTATTCCTAATTATTGTGCAAGAAACAAACGACAATGCGGAATAAACAACAATCAACAAGAAATATCAAACGCAAACAAAGCATGTAACGGGTTCGGATCCACCAAAGTCTCACCGACTTGTTCCCGGTGATCCAACGTCCCAACCACCCGGATCCCCTCCAGATACTTGAGTTAGAAACCCTAACTCAAGATTTAGCACTATGAAATTCTTGTGAAAAACCTTCACAAGACCAAATCATACAAATGATATGTGACTCCCACAAACCGGGATCACACCCTCTCTCACAACCGAGAGACAATCTTAAATATCAAATACGATGAAATAAAGAAACACTTACCACAAAATCCTATGCCTTGAGTATACTTACCAAATTAGGGAAAAGATGGATTTTGAGGAAGAAGAAGGCACCAAACCCTAGCTCCAAGATGTTGACCAGCAATGGAGTCCTAGGTGGATGTTGGTGACCTTGGATCAAGCTCCTTGGCTTGGAAGGCTCACAATCAATGAATCTCTCTTTTGAAATAAGAATGAGTGAGAGATTCTAGTGAGGAAGAGAGAGCTTAGGAATTGAGTTTAATGGCTCCTCTTTGATTCTCAAATATCTCAAATAATCAGCCTTAGATCCTATGAAAGATCCTCTCCAAGTATATATAGGATGGAGGAGAGAGGGAGGCAAAAACGTTTCAATTAATGCTCCACCGGCTCTATTCTGAAGCAGACTAGTCGGTCTAAGAAGGATCACTGACCACTAGTTCATCAACTAGTCGGTCGGTGATACAACGTAGACCAACTAAAGGTTGAACAGACAAAAGGTCGAAGTACAGGAGATGACAACTAGTCGCTCTAAGAAGACTTGCCGACCGACTAGTTTCACAACTAGTTGGGCGGTGAGTGAACTTAGACCGACTAAGAGATAAAACAAATAGTCTGAGTACAAATTGATTTAGTCGTTCCAAGAACAAATGTTGACCGACTAGTTCATCAACTAGTCGGTCGACAAACGTTCTTTGACCGACTAACGATAAACAGTAACTATGGCTGTACAGGGAAAGCTCAACTAGTCGGTCTAAGAAGGATTCCTAACCGACTAGATCGTCATCTAATCGGTCGGTGACTCTTTTTTGACCGACTAATTGATCAACAGATCTGGGCTGAAATGAGCAAGGCATTCTAGTCGGTTCAAGAGGAATTGCCGACCGACTAGATCGTCATATAGTCGGTTGGTTCTTCTACTTGAACCAACTAACATGCACTAGAAGCCGCGAATCGAAGCGCGAAGCTTCGGGAAAGTTTCTAATGGCTTCTATGATAATCCTAGCTCTCAGATATGAGCGAAATGAAGATATTTATGTAAGTCCTACTCAAGGATTAACATTCTAATCTATGAAGCTAGAAGACAATAAATAATACATGACGAACCATTTTCGAAGCTTCAATCTTCATTCTTCTTGACTTCAATATTGCTCCTAGAGCTTCAACGAAGCTTCAGGCACACGATCACGCATATTGAGAAGTCTTGAGATGTCGCTATAGATGTACGTATTCTTTTGGCGACGATCTCCATAACTGCGCTCACAAACAGTTGGTACACGATATTTATGTTTGCTCATCATCCAAAACCAAATCCAGGGAATCAATACTCAACATTCTCCCCCTTTTTGGTGATGACAAACCAACATAAATAATAATCAATAATAATGATTCAAATGAAATTTACTTACTCCCCCTGCATTGATGCCACGTTAATTCCATATTCAATAATAATCATAAGCATCAAGCAGACGAGTAAAGTATAAAATGTGAATCCAATTATCGAAATTTAGGATTTGAAATCCATTATATATCTTAACTCTCCTGAATCTAACATATCAACTTAGATTCGTGGTAAATTGCTTTGATATCAATTAGCACATTGTCAGTATTAATTCTCTCCCCCTTTGGCATTAGCAAAAAGAGCGGGAGGAGATCAACGACAAGATTTCAATGGCTAAGAAATTAAAGCAAGAGAGTTTAAGAATACGACCACGGTCCATAGTAAAATACTAAATGTAAAATACCGAAGAAAATCAAAGCATGCCAACTTGACCATAGTCGAAAATCGAAAAACGAAACCATCAAGCCATAGGAGAAAATCGAAATACGAAATCATCAAGCCATAGGCAAAAATCGAAATCTCCAAAACTCAAATTAATTTCACTTATTGAATTATGGAACATGATCTCAAATATCAACATTCTTAGTTAAATAGTGCATGGAAAACAATTCTATGTTTCCATAGAAAGAATTTCTATTTAACCAAGTTAATCGTCGAGCGACGAAATCAACATCAGAGACAAAAAAATCCAATGTGAAAACCAAATGTAGCAAATACGGTACCAAGAGTAACATGCAAAAGTGTTATGCCAAAAAGAATACACTCATCATAGAACTTATGGCATACACAATTCTAGCATACACATTGAAACAAAATGATACCAATGTAAATATTCTAACAATGCATGCAATCAACACACATGGATACCAAATGTATATCAAATGTAAGAATATACTTACAACATTAAGCTCCCCCTACTTTGGTGCATCACATAGGCACCATCAACTCCATTTGAATGAAAAACTTTGCAAATCAAGGAGTTGGTAGGGTTGGTATCCCATGATGGATTGAACCTAGAAAGTATCATTTTGGTATCCAAAAATCTTTTTGGATCCTATGGGTTAGGTAATAAATTTAGCGAACTAAATTCAAATTAACATGCACATCCAAAATAAACCAATTCTTACCACAATTGCGTTGGTACCCATAAAATGAAATTAAACTTATGGTACCAAGCAATGAAGGGTCAAAGGAAACTAACCCTTCGGAAACCAAGTCCACGAGGACCGTGATTTCCCAATATAATCATCATTCAAAATGTAACGACCAGTCTTTTGATGATATTATCTGTTTTTTTCTCTAGTGTGTTGTTGTTTGTATCCGTATTAGCGTATCTGCCTCGGTGCACGTGCCAACCTATTCATGTTGATTATTTCTATTATTGTTTTATGATACAAAGTTAATTTCTCATTATTATTATTATCACTATTATTATTTGTTGGCACTTAGGCAATTTATTATAATGTTTATTATTATTAATATTTTTATTATTATTAATGTTGAGTATCTCTAATTAAATTTTTTTCGATTTTCAAATTTGATTTCGAATTGCTAATCTTTTAAAGTCAAATGAAATATTTCCTCTTTGAAACTCCTTGAATCAGATTGATGGCTTGATTTTCCTACTTAACATTTTTTTAAATCACATTTTTCCTTCACAATCCCATTTCCTATTAGCCTTACCCCCAGCTCACGCAACACACACTGAGCCTATGCCTATTTTAATACTAACCTAGAAATAACCCTAAGCCGCAGGCCTGTACACATACTCCACCATGTTCTCAACCTAGGCCTATTTTAATACTAAAAAGAAATAAACATAAGCCCTAGATTTAGACCTATTCATGTGATGCCTGTGCAAAATTTCCCCCACATAATTTTGTATAATATTAACCTAGGCTTGCTCCTACACCCTTGGATATTATAAACTAAACCCTATGAGGCCCTAGCAACTCTCCCAGCCGCAGCTTACTCTTTCATATTTGACAACAACCCTGGCCACACTCTACAAACCCTAGCATCTATAAAAATAAAACCTAGGTGCTACTTTTCTTCCCCAAGCCCCGAGCACAGCCGCCCCCTAACTTCTCCTTTCCACGCCAAAGACGGCCGCCATCTTCTCCTTCTTCCTCCCCTACCCCGCAGCAAGGCCGAGACCCCGTGGCCTGCTCCTCTTTCCCACGCAAGCAGGCCGAGCTCCCTCTCCACGGCAATCAACTCCAGGCCGAGCCCCTAACAACTACTCACGGATGTCCCCTCCTTCCTCCCTCCACGCAACAGGCCGAGTTCTCCACCATCCTCCTTCTCAAACCCGCGGCCTCAACCCTCCTCCTATCTCCTCCACAGCCACAACAAGCAGCCCATGCCATCTGAACCTCTTCACGGCCACGCCAAGCCGCGTGCACGTGCCTCTCGCCTCAGATCTGACGTCGACAGCCCCCGAAGCTCACTGACAACCTCTGTCCGCCGTTTACTCGCTGCCACATCAAGTTCGGAGAGTGGACGTCGAAGTTTCAGCACCGTACGCGTCGTCGTTGCTCGTGGTCGTCATCCGATCCCTCGCTACACTTCAGGTTAGTAGATCTACCCCTATAACTCTTAACCCACACCGTAAAGTAGAAAACTTAATAAAACTGGGTGATTAGACGTCGTAGGAGTACTTTGCAAGTCTGTCCTGACAAGAAACGCATTTTCTGATTTTATGTTTTGCCAAAACAGCGAACCAAACCCGCCGTAGCGTAGTACTCGTCGAGACGATTCCAACGACACTAGGAACGTCGAAAACAGGCAAGTATTCGATTTTATATGAATTTCGGAAGTTTTAACACTTTTGCGTCTTCTTTACGTATTGCTGTATAACTCAAAAACTAGGCATGAAATGACGTAGAAAAGTGACACCATAATGACTAGGACGAAATTTGGGATCCAACGGTATATCATACGATATATCCCCATTTTAAACAATAAGAGAAAGAAATCATTTCTGTAGCAAGTTGAACAAAAAGGACGTATTCGTCATTATTTAAATTTTCGGAAACGGTCGTTCGACCCGTTTCCGCTTTGTAGAACTGCCACCATAATACTTTAATATTGTTAACAGTAAAATTCAGTGAGTCCTGACATGTTTAACAATATGGACATCGTGAAATCGTGCGCCTCGAAGGCGGTATCGTGATATCGTGATGTCGTGTGAGTCGACTAGGCCGGCTCGTGTTCTGGCAAACTTTTGGGTGGGGTTAGGGTTGAGCGGCCACTAGGCGTATGAAAGGTACTCTCCTCAAGATCACCACCCGCAGGCGGTGGGTTAGCGTCAATCACGGTAAACCCCCGTGAGAGGAACGACCTTCTCATCACGACCTACAGGCGTGAACCCTAGATTAGAATGCTAACACTTGACATGAAATCTTGCAACGCTAACTTGGTCATCGTGAGAAATTGAAATGCTAACGAACTCAGTGTAATCTTAACTTTAATCTTGTCACCGTTTAGAACTGCATGCGAGGATTGTTCGTTTCCGTTTCTATAAATTGTTAAATGTTAAATTACTGCAGTCACTCCTCTTAAATTATTAATGCTTCTAAAATTCATATATCTGTCACATACTTTGCCTTGGGATGCTAACTCTTCTTGCAGACCCCTAGCTGACATACATTCATGTTTTTGGATGTATGTCAGGTTCAGAGCTTGAGTACCAGGAGGACCAGTATGAGACGCCAGACTTGGAGAGCCAGAGTTTGTCGTAGACGCCCAGACGCTATCTGCGGAAGACTAGAGTCTTCGTCACTACTTTGAGTTTTGTTTTAGTACCTTGTAGTAGGTTTGGCGCTTTTTTATAGTTTCCTTTAGGCCATGCTGAGGCCCAGTTGTTTTATTTTCTGTATGAACAATTCTGGAAGTGCCCATTTAATTTAATGAAATGTTTTATGATTGTTCTAATACGCAAATGCAAGGACCCTTTTCTGTGTTTTTATCACAGACGCTTATTGAACTCGAGCTTCACTGCTCCAGTTCAAGCGGACCGCGTAACGCTCTCGCTTCTGGTGTCTTTTGGGAAGCGGGGCGTTACAGGTTTTAGTGGTGGCCCATGCAGGTCATGCAACTGTGAAATTCAGAACAATGAGAACACTTTTCATTAGCCAAAACGTCCAGAATTAGTTCGTACGCGAAATTACTCGAATGCCATGTCTCAGCACGATAGGAACCCAATGTCAGGATGATATGAAGAGTTAGTTAGATGCTCGTGCTCATTAGTTAGACACCTTTGCCACAACTTCGTATTATAATCTTAGGAGTCACCCTAGCTTTTCTCTGATCGTATTAGCTTCATTAGTCGTTAGCTTAAGATTTATCGAATCTAGGGCCCCACCGACCGTAGCAATCATCGCCAAGCCAATTGAACCTGAGACGCCTGCAATGAGTAGACTTCGAGACGTAAGACATCCCAGATCCATAAGATCCCGACCTTGATCCTCTATGAACCACCACCTCGGCTTCCTTATCGAAGTCTAGTTCTTTGACGAACCTTAGTGCTAAACCTTAGTCGATCAATGATTATTTTTTTCCCCGATTTTACTTTTCCGATCACTACACTTCCGTGTTAACGATCGTAGGAAGCCATCGTAGCGTATTCATGGAGTACTTCTTAATCGTACTTATGTTTCAATCGTCGAACCTGATCCTTGTCCTCGATTCACGTAAACTCTTCAGATCCGCCATCTTTAACCTTGAACCTCTCCTTCTAAAAAGTGTTTCGATATTTCATTATTTGAATTCTTCGCTACGTTTAAAATTCTTTCGAAAATTTCACTTTTAGATTTTCTACACTTCGGTCGACTTAAACCCAACCTTGATTATGAAACTTTTCTGACACGATCTTTAGTTACCATCTTATAGCAATTTTCCAACATACATCCTCCGCACTTCTATTTTGCATAAATAGCCACTCGATTTTCCTCATTTAATGAAATTCCTTTAAGAAAAAGAAGACCTTAATTTCTATTTTGCTAGTTCAAAATATCATCTTTTCTTACCAATATATTTGAAAAACAGTCATTCCAATATACTTTTTTTAAAAAATACCTTACTAAGTTAAATAGAACTTCAAAACAATGTGTGTCAGTTTTATAGTCACTGTCTTCAAATATTTTAAGAGAAAAAAAAGGAAAAAAAGAAAAAGGGAAATTCTCTTTTACAAACCTATTTCCATTTACAAAACGAGCACTACGACACTATGCCCATATTACTCTTCATGTATTATTTGACTGATCACATTTTACGTTTTAATTCCTACCGTATGCTCACTATCCTACATAAATTATAATGACGTTATTTTTCCCTCACATATCCTTATCTTCATAATTATTTAATTATTCTTAGATATTTTGTGTCACCCAACCAAACTACTCGCTTATCCATATCACCTCCGGAGCCGTCCATCACAGCATTAATTCATTACATCTTTCAACTCTGAATTCAACACTATTGATTAGTTTTCGCATTGGTGCTTGTGAGTGCTTATGTCAGCTTTAATATAAGTATAGTGGGACCATTAGCATTGATTGTAGTTTTGTTGCTGTGCATGTGTATAGATAGTGGGTGTGGGCCCGTGCGTGTGAATCTCTATGTACCACTTAGGTCTACATGTGTTTTCCCTTAATATATGTCACGCCCCGCTTCCCATTAAGCTTGGGAGCGAGGACGCGAACGGGCCCGCTTATGCAAGTCAGGAGGAGATACTTTTGCCTTTCTTTCCTCCTTGACTTAACACAATAAGCGTCTGTGTGAAAACCTCGCAGGTACTTGCAATGCATACTCAAAAACAACGCAAATAATAAATATTATTACAATCTCAATCGTCTCAGAAATGGAATACAACAATAATGAAAAGAAAGGAGGCCTTATGGCTCTTACACCGCATGATAACATAAATTTGATGCAATTGAACAATGAGGGTAAAGCAACCTAAGAATATCTTCCTGGAAGAGTCCTGCACCTAATGGATCATGCTAGCTGGAACTAGGACCTGCAAAAATGTCCTCAGGATCTGACGGACATTGCATTAAAACACAAATACAATGCCCGTCAGTGAGGGTTACTCATGTAGGTTCCCAAGCATCAATTTCATTTAAATAAAAGGAATCTAACAGTGTAATATGCTGACAGAGTAAAAGCATGTTATAAAAGGTAATTAACAAAAGATACTGGCATATTGAAAGTTACATCATAAAAACTAAACACTGAATATCACATGATTTGCATTTCAAATAAGGTAAAAATAGTTTGCAAGTTGAGTATTTTTCAGTTATGTGTGCTCGTGATAAGTCCATGTCCGGGTTGGTAGTATGTACTTGATGCACCCTGTCATCGGGGGTTTACCGTGACGCCTTCTTGCTTGCCTCCATTGGTGTGGTTATGGAGGGAGCCGTAAGGTGGTCAAGCTACATCTACGAACCCTACTACTAAGGACCAACCCCACCCAAGTGTCATAACCAGTCACCGACTAGTTTCATTCTCCATCTGTAATCGATGGGTTCACGTACGCCCCTAGGGCTCAAGATCTCATACCATTATTTAATACATGCCATATTGTTCCAAATGCAATACATGAAAGGAAAAAGTCTATACATCATTCCACAACAAAATTTAATGCATGAAGGAAGTAGAAGTAATGCTAATGACCTGCACAATTTGTTGTGGCACAAAGTCAGGTTATTCTTTTGTGAATGTATACTATGTTGGCAATTTCTTTTTGGAACTTGATTATTTTACATATAATCATCGGGTTAAATGAACCAGGTTAGGAATGATATACTTAAAATGTTTAAATTCATACTAGTTCTCTATTGGCATAAACATGCAACTGGGACATGTATGAACATTCTATTAATAGCCTTTGTATTAATTAATTTTACCATTTAGCATTAATTAATCACTTGCATTTTATGTTATCTTAATAACATAGAATTAATGTTGAATCTGGCCAAGCCTCAAAGTGACCTCATGTGTTTAATTACTAATATCAGTTGCATGGCCATATTATAATCTGATTACATATGATACATTAATACATGTTAATTCTTAACAGATTTTAATCAATTATGTATTTAACTATACATGTTCATAAACTGTGAATTATAGTGTATTTAACATAATTTAATAAGTAAAAAAAAGAAATTGATATGCCGGGAACCTACCATATGTTACGGTCCGAGGAGAAGGGCGAGTGTAGGGTTCACCGGCGATGGAATCGGGGTCGTCGGAAGATCGCCAGAGCTGGAGAATGTCATCGGGTTCTCATTGGGGTATTTCGTCGAATGGTTGGCGACTCAAAACCCCACGGTGTTCTAGATGAAGGGACGACGAAGTTTGAGCAGATGGTCCCTCTCATTTACTATTGGTTGCCTTTCTCTTTATGAATTGAATAAAATATCAAAGGCTAAAAGGAGCACCACACGTGATGGAGTCTGAATCCTCTCTTTAATGCCAAGGCAAGCATTTAAATGATGAAACTCCAAGCAAAGTAAAAGTCTGAGCTCTATCTTCCTCCTTTCGTATTTCTTTGTTTCTATTTTTTTTGGTTTTAAGAACTTGCAGCCAACCAACGCAAGGAGAGGAGCTACTTGCGAGAGAGGGAGGAAGGGACTGAGAGGGCACCGGTGCAGAGGCTTCGGGCGGCGCGGCCTCCGGCGATTGGGCGGTTTTCGGAACGGCAGTGGCGACGTCCCTAGGGTGCGGCTTCGGGGCAGCGCGCGATGAGGACGGCGGCGCACAGAGGAGGGGTACGGCACGGGCTGCACAGGTGGGGGACTCGGCACGGGCTGAGGAGGCGAGATGGGGTTGCCTCTTGATTTCAGATCAGATCTGATCTTTACTCTTCCAAATTTCAAATTTCTGATTTTGGATTTTGGTTTATTTTGGCTGAATTTGATTTGGGTTCGTTGAAATTTGGTGTTGGATTTGGGTTGAATTTCAGTTTGAGCTTGGCAGTGGTGATGGTGCTGATGTTTTTGTTTTTGTTGGGTTGAAGGAGGATATGGAGATGGAGGTGATGCCACGACGGAGGGAGACGCCGAGACTTCATCGGAGCGGCTGGGTCGAAGGGGAGTGCGTGATGCCAAAGAGGGCTTTAGGGTGTTTGCAGGAAGAGTGGATGGCCTGATAATTTGAGGGAAATTACGCGATTAAAAGGATTCATCGATGCATGAATCACAATTAATGAGATTTGACGAACTGAAGAAATTAAGCGATTTTCCTCGTGGCTGACATCAGATAGATTAGGGGGAATGCATGTGTTAATTGTCTAATTCATAGGTCAAATGGTTAGTTGGAGGGTGATGGTCAGATGGGGTTGTTAGGTGCGGTGTTGAAATTTTGGAAAGAACGTGAGAGAATTAATCCACATTTCTCAATCTGCTGACAAGAGGGTATGTTTATATAATATTAAGATTAATCAATATAGTAATTTAATAAGGGTTTGACAAATGGGTTTGGGGAATGAAATTAGATCAGGGAAGATAACGTGCTTTAACGTTTTCCTCAGTTTGGGGCTGGGTTACGGGTAGATTACTTAGAGTAAAAATGTACTTAGTAAATATTAAAAGTAATTAGTAACTGGTAAAACTAATCAGTAAATGTAGTTAGTAAAAATTATTAGAAGATGGTAGAAGGTAAAAGTTATTAGGGAAGAGTAATCAGTAATAAAATATTATTATTTTAACATTAAAATATCGATTTTTCTCAAACGACTCCGAAAAATTACGAAAAATGCCACGGGTTCGTATCGTCACATGGAGTACGAAATCCTATTTTAAGATTTGAGTTTCGAGAAAAGTAGAAAAATCATGTACTCATTTTCGAACTCATTTGAAATCGTTCTGATGACAAAATAATCATTAAAACTCTTTATAAATGATATTGCTAAAAAAGTATTTGAAAATTATCTCAACTATTTAAATTGTTTTGCCAATACTTAAAAGTATAAAAAAATATAATATACAATTTTTGGAAACTATTTTATAATAATATAGAACTAAAGATCGTATATGCATCAAAGTTGTATACGATAATACGTATAAAAATTTAAACTCAAAGTTGTATATTGCATGAACTATTTTAAATCCTTCAGATGTACTAGAAATCATTTTGTAATAGTAATACGTAAATTACGTAAAATATGGAAATACGTGTATTGATTGATATGGGCCGTTACAATATATTAGTATAGTGTGATGATCTATTTTGTCGTGTGTGCATGTACGTACGGTAAATTGTGATAGGTATGTATTCAGACGAGTGTAGAGTAGTAAGTGTTATATTTATATTTAGGCGAGTAATTAGCTATATCACTATAAGAATATCTGTGCGTATTAGATTTAGTATTGGCTAGTTACTAGGCATGTATGTACCCTAGCCGTACTTGTTAATGGGTGTAATTGTATGCTGATACAGTGATGTGCATGTTAGGTACCATGGTTGTGTGTACGGATTTATTGTGTGATTTGTATGTTAGTATGTATGGCGTGTACTCGCGCGTATATATGTACGTGGTTAGTTATAGGTACGTATGTATATATATTGTATAAATAAGTGTGATGTATGCATAGTAAGATTATGATGTTACCCCTACGGGATGATGTGTGGGCATGTGTATACCAGGAGGTATGCGTAGCCGTATGTTTGTGACTACGTATATGTGAATGTATGAAATAGTATACTAACCCTATGTAAATTACCATGGTTGTGTATACCGGTGTGGGTGTATTTGTCCTATATAGATACGAGATAGGCGTGTAGTAGTGTAAGTATGTATATGTATGTGAAATGAACGTATATATAAGTATTTGAATGTGTGTGATATATGTGTAAGTATATGCATATGGATGTATATTGTTTCATTATAATGTTTGTATGACTGGGATAGAATGACCTTAGTGTCTAAGTCCGCTCACCTCTACGTCGGCCTATTTAAGGAAGTCAGGAGACGGACTTGATCCAAAGGTGGGTAGATTACGATGACCCTAGTGCTAGGAGTAAGGCTTGTAAAAATCTATGTGTGGTGTAATGTATTACGTGCATGTATATGCGTGTAGTGATTTGTATTATTATGTGTGTATATGGTGATATGCGGTATGTAAAAGTGGTTGTACGATTGAAATGTTAATTGACTAAGCATGGTTGTATTTTGCATTAGTGGTATGTCTAAGTGACAGATGATACTACATCATTATAGATTGTGAGTGTATAAGATGTACGGTAATAAATTCAGTGTCGATATGAATATTAGAATACTATTTGGATATGTCATGATGGTTGTTTATGGTGTGCGAGCATTAGAAGATGAGATGAGAGAGCGTTACCCCCATCTGTCCCCTGGTCAGTGATGGTTAGGAATTCCGAGGGCGGAATTTTCTTTAAGGTGGGTAGGATGTAACGACCAGTCTTTTGATGATATTATCTGTTTTTTTCTCTAGTGTGTTGTTGTCTGTATCCGTATTAGCGTATCTGCCTCGGTGCACGTGCCAACCTATTCATGTTGATTATTTATATTATTGTTTTATGATACAAAGTTAATTTCTCATTATTATTATTATCACTATTATTATTTGTTGACACTTAGTCAATTTATTATAATGTTTATTATTATTAATATTTTTATTATTATTAATGTTGAGTATCTCTAATTAAATTTTTTTCAATTTTCAAATTTGATTTCGAATTGCTAATCTTTTAAAGTCAAATGAAATATTTCCTCTTTGAAACTCCTTGAATCAGATTGATGGCTTGATTTTCCTACTTAACATTTTTTTAAATCACATTTTTCCTTCACAATCCCATTTCCTATTAGCCTTACCCCCAGCTCACGCAACACACACTGAGCCTAGGCCTATTTTAATACTAACCTAGAAATAACCCTAAGCCGCAGGCCTGTACACATACTCCCCCATGTTCTCAACCTAGGCCTATTTTAATACTAAAAAGAAATAAATCTAAGCCCTAGATTTAGACCTATTCACGTGATGCCTATGCAAACTTTCTCCCACACAATTTTGTATAATATTAACCTAGGCTTGCTCCTACACACTTGGATATTATAAACTAAACCCTATGAGGCCCTATCAACTCTCCCAGCCGCAGCTTACTCTTTCCTATTTGACAACAACCCTGGCCACACTCTACAAACCCTAGCATCTATAAAAATAAAACCTAGGTGCTACTTTTCTTCCCCAAGCCCCGAGCACAGCCGCCCCCTAACTTCTCCTTTCCACGCCAAAGACGGCCGCCATCTTCTCCTTCTTCCTCCCCTACCCCGCAGCAAGGCCGAGACCCCATGGCCTGCTCCTCTTTCCCACGCAAGCAGGCTGAGCTCCCTCTCCACGGTAATCAACTCCAGGCCGAGCCCCTAACCACTACTCACGGATGTCCCCTCCTTCCTCCCTCTACGCAACAGGCCGAGTTCTCCACCCTCCTCCTTCTCAAACCCGCAGCCTCAACCCTCCTCCTATCTCCTCCACAGCCACAACAAGCAGCCCACGCCATCTGAACCTCTTCACGGCCACGCCAAGCCGCGTGCATGTGCCTCTCGCCTCAGATCTGACGTCGACAGCCCCCGAGCTCACTGACAACCTCTGTCCGCCGTTTACTCGCTGCCACATCAAGTTCGGAGAGTGGACGTCGAAGTTTCAGCACCGTACGCGTCGTCGTTGCTCGTGGTCGTCATCCGATCCCTCGCTACACTTCAGGTTAGTAGATATACCCCTATAACTCTTAACCCACACCGTAAAGTAGAAAACTTAATAAAACTGGGTGATTAGACGTCGTAGGAGTACTTTTGCAAATCTGTCCTGAACAAGAAACGCATTTTCTGATTTTATGTTCTGCCAAAACAGCGAACCAAACCCGTCGTAGCGTAGTACTCGTCGAGACGATTCCAGCGACACCAGGAACGTCGAAAACAGGCAAGTATTTGATTTTATATGAATTTCGGAAGTTTTAACACTTTTGCGTCTTCTTTACGTATTGCTGTATAACTCAAAAACTAGGCGTGAAATGACGTAGAAAAGTGACACCATAATGACTAGGACGAAATTTGGGATCCAACGGTATATCATACGATATATCCCCATTTTAAACAATAAGAGAAAGAAATCATTTCTGTAGCAAGTTGAACAAAAAGGACGTATTCGTCATTATTTAAATTTTCGGAAACGGTCGTTCGATCCGTTTCCGCTTTGTAGAACTGCCACCATAATACTTTAATATTGTTAACAGTAAAATTCAGTGAGTCCTGACATGTTTAACAATATGGACATCGTGAAATCGTGCGCCTCGAAGGCGGTATCGTGATATCGTGATGTCGTGTGAGTCGACTAGGCCGGCTCGTGTTCCGGCAAACTTTTGGGTGGGGTTAGGGTTGAGCGGCCACTAGGCGTATGAAAGGTACTCTCCTCAAGATCACCACCCGCAGGCGGTGGGTTAGCGTCAATCACGGTAAGCCCCCGTGAGAGGAACGACCTTCTCATCACGACCTACAGGCGTGAACCCTAGATTAGAATGCTAACACTTGACATGAAATCTTGCAACGCTAACTTGGTCATCGTGAGAAATTGAAATGCTAACGAACTCAGTGTAATCTTAACTTTAATCTTGCCACCGTTTAGAACTGCATGCGAGGATTGTTCGTTTCCGTTTCTACAAATTGTTAAATGTTAAATTGCTGCAGTCACTCCTCTTAAATTATTGATGCTTCTAAAATTCATATATCTGTCACATACTTTGCCTTGGGATGCTAACTCTTCTTGCAGACCCCTAGTTGACATACATTCATGTTTGTAGATGTATGTCAGGTTCAGAGCTTGAGTACCAGGAGGACCAGTACGAGACGCCAGACTTGGAGAGCCAGAGTTTGTCGTAGACGCCCAGACGCTATCTGCGGAAGACTAGAGTCTTCGTCACTACTTTGAGTTTTGTTTTAGTACCTTGTAGTAGGTTTGGCGCTTTGTTATAGTTTCCTTTTGGCCATGCTGAGGCCCAGTTGTTTTATTTTCTGTATGAACAATTCTGGAAGTGCCCATTTAATTTAATGAAATTTTTTCTGATTGTTCTGATACGCAAATGCAAGGACCCTTTTCTGTGTTTTTATCACAGACGCTTATTGAACTCGAGCTTCACCCTCCAGTTCAAGCGGACCGCGTAACGCTCTCGCTTCCGGTGTCTTTTGGGAAGCGGGGCGTTACACAAAATTATATCATTAATAAATGATTTCACATACATATTCTTAGCATGCATGCTTGTGTTCTTCGGACCCCAAATAGTGTATGTCTTGGGAGTACTAATCCTATTGGGAGCATGCATACGATGTTGATGTCTATGTGATGCATGTCGTGGATAGGCATAAGATGCATGATGATAATCATTCACATAGTCATGAGGGTGAACATATGCATGTGGAGGAATACGTGCATGAGTGTGTCTCATATGGTGTGCACGTGCTCGTGGATGCGGAGCATAGAATTCATCATACGTGCTAACATGTGTAGTAGGATGTGTGTTCCTATGTGGCATGGCATACATGAAAGCATGACCCCTCTTTGGAGGTCCACCCAAAGTGGGTTTCTTTCCAAATGGGGGTGTGTACCTAGCGGAAGCACCATTGGTAGAAGAACTACCCATGGGGTGTTTACTCCCACTAGTCGAAGCTTCAGAAGATGGCCTAACAAAGGTCGTGGCCGATTTGGATGAGTCTCCCATCTTACACCCCAATCCAATGTGGTGATTGGCTAGAAGTAAGTCATTAAGGATATTATCCAAATGGCCCTTACCTTTATTGAATTCATGAATTTGGCCTAATGTGCACTCATACTTCTCGGTGAGAGAATGCATCGAAGCATCCAAGGTGGACACTTGCGATGTGAGTGCGCAAACACGTGATTTGAGATTTTTATTCTCAATACTCAAAGTTGAGTTTTGAGACGTCAAATCCACTATCACATGTTCATCCGAGTCCTCGATATGAACATGCTCAAGTTGAGATTTGAGATTTACAATCTCATTTCTCAACCCTTCAACAACAGTGTCGTTGTTGACGATGATAGGTTTAGGCGAGGTTTTAAGACTACCTAACTCATTTTTAGTCTTAATAAATCTACTAGCCAATTTAGAAAACTTGTACCAAATTTGTTCGTTGGCTAATTTAAGTTCATCCATGGTTACCTCACCGCCTTCATCCTCGCTTTCCTCGCTTTCATCGCTTTCATCGGAGGAAGTCTCTTGAACACGTTCCTCTTTTCCCATGAAGCAATGCGTGCTTTCTCCACGCGTTCATCATCCGACTCTCCACTTGAGGAGTCCTCTTCGGAGTCGGTGAATGTACCTACAAGTCCTTTCTTGTGCCTTCTTGACTTGTCGTGCTTGGATGCCTTCCACTTCCCTTTGTGTTTGTTGAGAGGACAATCCGGCTTGATGTGTCCTGGCTTGTTGCATTTATAACACACGGAAGTAGAAACATTAGTCGAAATAAATTTATATTTACTCTTCAACTTACCTTTTCGGAAGCATCGATCGAACTTGTTTGCCAAATCGGCCAAAGTTTCCATGTCCAACTCTTCTTCTGATTCTTCTTCTGATTCTTCATCATCGGTAGATGGAGCGGCCTTGTATGCAATCGCCTTTTTCTTTGGCTTGTCTTGCTTCAAGTACGACTTCATCTTTTCTTTCATCATGAGCTTACTGTCCTTGCGTACCTCATAAGACATCAAGATACTCATTAGTTGTACGACAGTATATGTTTTCATATCATTACCTTCCTCGATGGCGAAGGTACGTTTCTCCCAACAAGAAGGAAGTCCATCGATGATCTTCGAGACTTTCTCCTTTTGGGTGTAGGTCTTCCCAAGAGCCTCCAGTTCGTTGGTAATGTCAACGAATCGAGCATAATACTCTTTCATCTTCTCGCCCTGTTGCATGTGAAATAATTCGAAATCCTTATTAACAACAACAAGTTTGGAGTCTCTTACCCTACTCGTCCCTTCATGCAAGATGAGGAGGGAGTTCCATATTTGATATGCACTCTTACATGTGCATATCTTATTGAAGTCCTCGGGCTCCAAGGTGCATTGCAAGGCATTCATTGCCTTGGAATTTCTTACCTCCGCGGCGACCTCCGCGGGAGTCCACTTCGCGAAATCTTCTTCTTCGGGCTCGACATACTCCTTCATCGTGGCTCTCCAAAGTGAAGCGCTCCGGAGGAACGTTTCCATTCGACATTTCCAGTACCCGTAATTGGTACCATTGAAGGAGGGAGGCCTAGTTGAGGATTGCTCTTCCAAAACTGAAGAAGCTCCGTGACGATCCTTGAAGACGCTGTAGTCGTTGTTTGTCATTGCTTTGAACTTGTAGCTTTAACCTTGGCTTTGATACCAATTGTTGTGCCCTGTGAAGCTACTGCACATGTACTAGAGGGGGGGTGAATAGTACTTTAAAATAATCAAGATAGTTATTCCTAATTATTGTGCAAGAAACAAACGACAATGCGGAATAAACAACAATCAACAAGAAATATCAAACGCAAACAAAGCATGTAACGGGTTCGGATCCACCCAAGTCTCCCCGACTTGTTCCCGGTGATCCTACGTCCCAACCACCCGGATCCCCTCCGGATACTTGAGTTAGAAACCCTAACTCAAGATTTAGCACTATGAAATTCTTGTGAAAACCCTTCACAAGACCACATCATACAAATGACATGTGTCTCCCACAAACCGGGATCACACCCTCTGTCACAACCGAGAGACAATCTTAAATCTCAAATACGATGAAATAAAGAAACACTTACCACAAAATCCTATGCCTTGAGTATACTTACCAAATTAGGGCAAAGATGGATTTTGAGGAAGAAGAAGGCACCAAACCCTAGCTCCAAGATATTGACCAGCAATTGAGTCCTAGGTGGATGTTGGTGACCTTGGATCAAGCTCCTTGGCTTGGAAGACTCACAATCAATGAATCTCTCTTTTGAAATAAGAGTGAGAGAGAGATTCTAGTGAGGAAGAGAGAGCTTAGGAATTGAGTTTAATGGTTCCTCTTTGATTCTCATATATCTCAAATAATCAGCCTTAGATCCTATGAAAGATCCCATCCAAGTATATATAGGATGGAGGAGAGAGAGAGGCAAAACCGTTTCAATTAATGCTCCAACGGCTCTATTCTGAAGCAGACTAGTCGGTCTAAGAAGGATCACTGACCGACTAGTTCATCAACTAGTCGGTCGGTGATACAACGTAGACCGACTAAAGGTTGAACAGACAAAAGGTCGAAGTACAGGAGATGACAACTAGTCGCTCTAAGAAGACTTGCCGACCGACTAGTTTCACAACTAGTCGGTCGGTGAGTGAACTTAGACCGACTAAGAGATAAAACAAATAGTCTGAGTACAAATTGATTTAGTCGTTCCAAGAAAAAATGTTGACCGACTAGTTCATCAACTAGTCGGTCGACAAACGTTCTTTGACCGACTAACGATAAACAGTAACTATGGCTGTACAGGGAAAGCTCAACTAGTCGGTCTAAGAAGGATTCCTAACCGACTAGATCGTCATCTAGTCGGTCGGTGACTCTTCTTTGACCGACTAATTGATCAACAGATCTGGGCTGAAATGAACAAGGCATTCTAGTCGGTTCAAGAGGAATTGCCGACCGACTAGATCGTCATCTTGTCGGTTAGTTCTTCTACTTGAACCAACTAACATGCACTAGAAGCTGTGAATCGAAGCACGAAGCTTCAGGAAAGTTTCTAATGGCTTCTATGATAATCCTAGCTCTAAGATATGAGCGAAATGAAGATATTTATGTAAGTCCTACTCAAGGATTAACATTCTAATCTATGAAGCTAGAAGACAATAAATAATACATGACGAACCATCTTCGAAGCTTCAATCTTCATTCTTCTTGACTTCAATATTGCTCCTAGAGCTTCAACGAAGCTTCAGGCACACGATCACGCGTATTGAGAAGTCTTGAGACGTCGCTATAGATGTACGTATTCTTTTGGCGACGATCTCCATAACTGCACTCACAAACAGTTAGTACACGATATTTATGTTTGCTCATCATCCAAAACCAAATCCGGGGAATCAATACTCAACAGAGCGGGCTCAAGCTGATCGGAGATGGGGTGTTCGAGGCTGAGGGCATGGCGACGAAGTCCGGAGGAGCGGTGGGGGAGTTTATGCGGCGCTATGGCACAGACAGGAGCGGACGGCGACTACGGCGGAGTTCGAGGCGAGGCGGTGGTCAAGCCCACCGGCGACGAGGGCGATAGAGTGAGATAGAGAGAGTGCGAGACATAGAGGGAGACTGAGTGAGACACGGAGAGTGGGCGAAAAAATTTGCAGCGGCCTGGGTTATTTCAAAACTAAAATGAGAGAGAGAAGTTGCTGTGTGGGTTAAATACAAAAGAAGAGGGGGTTTATATAGGTATTAGAATGGCAAATTTGTGATTAGGGGGGAGAGACCAACCTGGTAGATTGGGGGGTAGATTGGTGGTAGATCTGAACAAATTTCAGATCTAACCAAAAAAATGGTAGATGAGTGTTTAATTAGGGGTAAATGGCCATTAGCGATTGTAATTAGCAAAGCGGAGGAATACAAACTCGTTTTTGCAAACGACTCCGAAAAATTACGAAAACATACCCACTGGATCGTATCGTCACGAGGATGTTTTAGGATTTGGGCTATGGGGATACTAGTTTTAGGCCAAAACGTTTAGGAAGCGGGTTTGCGGGTTCTAGGTTGAAATGATATCAGAAAATTACGAAATTAATGTGGAGAGCCCTAAATGATCATAGGATGTTACTGTAGAAGTTTGAAGACGTTTTGAAAATGTTTGAATAGAAAATGAATTCGTTAAGCCAAAAGGGTAATTATTGAAAGCGAATTTTTATCGAAATTGTTTTGAGTATTTGAGGAAATCTGAAATTGTCGAAATACATTATAATTAGTCTAGTACTTAAAAATATTTTTATAAGAACTTTTGAAATCAGTTTTGTTATAAAACTCTTGACTAACATTTATAAGGTAAATTTTTTTAAAAAATACGTAAAAATACGTAAAGTGAAGTGTTGAAAAATACTGGTCGTTACAGGTTTTAGATCAAAACCTAACTTAATATTGCGTGTCTCGTCCGTATACAGTTGACACGGCCGTGCACGAATCGACATGGCTGTGTCACACTTGTGACCACAGCCGTGCCACATCCTGCATGGAAACTGGGCATTCTTCGCAAATATTGCACGGCCGTGCCAAACTAGGCACGCTCGTGTCAAGCCCAAATAATGAATTTGAAGCATATTTCAACAAACTCTACCCTGCTTCAAACTTCATTCATCAAATCATGTCATTGCCAGGCTCTTCACGGCTCTACCCAGATTCTAGACATCTCTAACTGATCATCGAGACACCAACATTGTCATCGAGAACCGTGTCCTTTTATGCATCAATGCCCTAAGAGATTTTCTGTGCCCAAACACCCTTTAAGCTCAAAGAACTGTAACATACTTGCAACCCTACTTGTGGCGATCTCTCTCTTTGAGGTTGACACCATGATTGTATGCTCCATTATCGACTGAAATAAGACCAAAACCTGTGTCATCCAAAGTATCTGAAGTCGATCCATGACTGCACTCTATAATAGTCACCTGAGTTGATCTGTTCTCTACCTCTGAGGAAGCACCAAGCACAGTATTCTCCAAACATGAAGTGAGAGCACCATCTTCATCTGATTTCAATGTCCTCAACTCACTGCCATTGGATTTAACTCTCCAATAGGAGTTCACCACAGCACCACAACGATCTCTGTGAGATCCTTTGCTCTTGATCATCGTTGAACCACTGGTTCTATGATCGACCCAGAATTAACTCTGAAACGCTGTCGTTTACTGCAAGCGCACGGTATATTGGCAAGCGGGTATCAAACACGGGGAAGCGGTGCTATACTACATATTTACTCCTAGGTTGAATTAGACTTGCAGGTTTATTGGTGGATGTGGAGTATGGAGGGTCGTAATGGTGATGGATGCGAAGGTTGTGTCACTCAACGTTGCGAATAAGGGATTCCACACAAAGAAAGAAATAAATAAAATATATGAGATCAGGGCTTTAGGACTTACCGCTAGGCCCGTCGGAGGTCGATGCTAGGTTGAGAATTCTACGTTGCATTGGTTTCATTAGGGGTTGTAGCATCTAGGAAGTGAATTCATGCATCTGGGCATCATGAATCTAACATATCGTATTAACCCCGCTTTCGCGATAGATGCATACGGTACGTGCATTAAGGATCTACAATATTCTTACCACTCTCGTGGTTAGAATGCTCTCAACTCATACCACTCTCGTGGGTTAGAGCTTCGAGGTATTTTGGTGGCTCTTATTGACGCAATGGCGGTAGCCGTCACTTAGTGATATAGTTCGTCGGTGGATCCCATCAAGGCACGAGCCGGGCATGGTCACGTGCCTCGATTGAATCCACTAACTCCCTAACTAAATCCATAAGATACTCCTTAAGCTAATCGATTCCACCGACCGTGGGCACGATCTCAGTACGAGTTCTCCTAGGGATTTTGCAAGATCAACCAAAATACTCCCCCTTTATATCCAATGCAACCTAAAATTCCCAACTTTGCATCTAAATCCTAAAATCCTAGGGCTAATCCATTAGCCCTAGAAAAGAATACTCATGCATCATAGATATATATATATATAAGAACGATAGAAAACTTCATTGCATGCATCAAAGACATATTCAATAAGCAATCAATAAGAAGAACTAAAAATAGAATTAAAGATAACAAAAATACGTATCTTGATATAAGGGAGGGACCTAGGACATAGACTAACTTCCAAAAGATCGTCTCCAAAACTCTCTAAA
Source organism: Scilla litardierei (assembly GCA_030789695.1). Taxonomy (NCBI): domain Eukaryota; kingdom Viridiplantae; phylum Streptophyta; class Magnoliopsida; order Asparagales; family Asparagaceae; genus Scilla; species Scilla litardierei. The sequence goes on from CM061134.1 coordinate 144,592,346, forward strand.
AAGATCTAAGCTCCAAAAAAGTCCCCTCTAATGACGGCTACAATTTATATATATATATCCCCCTCAAAACCTTAGCAAATAACCCATGAAACCCTCTGAAATTCGTGCCCAAAGCCAAATCTGGATGCAACTTAAGTTCTGGGCCCGCGGTAACTCGAGTCTAGTAGCCCCCTACTCGGCCGAGTCAACAGTATGATAGATATTCCTCCAAAAACGCTGCTCTGTCTGCTCGGGTCGAATATGGTCTGCTCAGTCTAGTAGGTAGGTGCTCGATCGAGTAGGTAGTTGCTCGGTCGAGTCGTCAGGAAGTCTGGATTCTTCGTCCAAAACCTCGCTCTGCCTGCTCGAATCGAGTAGGGTCTGCTCGGACCGAGTAGGGTCTGCTCGGTCGAGTAGGTAGCTGCTCCGTCGAGTAGGTAGTCGAGAACAGATTTCAGTACTGCAGTATCAGCTTGCAGAAATTCCCCAGAGCGCATCCGACCTCCGATTGGCGCGTTCTTAGTGGCGTTGGAACTGTCTTGAAGTCTACTATCTGGAAAAAATATCAAAAAAATTCTGAAAAATATTAGGTGATAGTAGATTTGAAAAGAGTGCACGGCTATCCTGTTTTCAACACTTTGGGTCGCTCGATTCCTTCGCCGGATCATAGCTCGATCGAGTGCTATGGAGGGCTCGACCAAGCGACCTGGAATCCATGAGTCATGGTATTATAGAACCATGATTTCTTCATTCTCCTCTTTCCCCATCCTTGCTCCCCAACAGCTTTGAGTCACCGAACACGGCGCCTCAGGAGTTTCGATGTCGAAACACGCGCTCTCTCCTTCAATATACTCCAAATCTCTCGGTATTTCCTGAAATGCAACCAAACACTCTTAAAGTACAATAGTTCCAATTATGAGTATAAAAGCGTATGAAATATGTAATTGAGCAATCATTTTGACGTGTAATCATGTAGATAAACCGTGGAATATAATGACACATCAAAATCTCCCAAGCTTGCCTCTTACTCGTCCTTGAGGAAGACTAGTAAGAAGCTAACACGGGAGATGGATACAATGGAGATGTGAGGCGGTGCCGTGTAATGGAGATAAGGGGTTCAATCTAAAATTCAGAAAATATAAGAACCCAAGGTATGCAAGATCTCGTGAACACACATCAATATGAAATTAGAACACATATACACAACAAATAATTAAATCTCGCTCAAATTAAAATAACGTGGATTTCGATAAATGTAATGAACTTGATAAGTGATACAATGAGAGTAGAGTTATTCATATCATAGTTTATCATGCAATATACTAAGTTCACAGAAATGAAACCAATGTCCACAACTCATTCTCTAAGCAGTATAATATGTCATGATCAAACGTTTTCAAGAATGCGTGGTATTTTGTTATGCTTCATGGAATGAAACTAGCAAATTCAATCAAGGTAAGGCATTACCACACTACGACCATTTCAAGACTCCTAGAACCCATCAACTTTGCCATGTCTTTGTTCTAGATAGAAATGGAGATAAGGATATGGGATTTTTGTACATTTATATTTTTTTGGCTATACAAATATTTCATATATATTTTTCATTCTTTATATACACGAGATAACTCAATATATACAAAAAGCGGCATATGCATCCCAGACCAGACGGTCTTAGGGCATTGGGTTACGAAGAACCCCTAGGGCCTTTTATTCAAGATATTTGTTTGATTTTTGCATTATTAGAATTTTTGCAAACTCACGTAAATGCGATGGAATGCAAATTATGATCAAAGATCATTTATTGGCTATTCACAAAAGAAAAAAAGAAAAAGCATAGAATCTAAACATGGCTCGGTTTCAGGAATCCTAATCATCACTACTTTGGTTGTCAAGGGATTGTCATATCTCTTTTGAATCATTAAACATCCATGAAGCAATAGAATTATCAATCAAATCACGCAGGAGTCAAATGATTTTTAGATTTGATTCATTCATTTTTAGCTTTACTGTTTCGAGAATATGGTTGTGAAACTATGGATTCTACTATGAAAAAGCATATTAACAAAGATACACTAATCAAGGAATCAAACTCTAATCTAACAGATATCAAAAAAATAAATCCACGATATTTCATAGAAAACGAAGCATATGAGACATAAATATAGAAGTGAACATGGTTCATATGGAAATTTTGAAGTGTGTTTCACGATGAAGCAAAGTGCGTGCACTATGCACTCTCACAAGCTTAAATATCACATTGTCCTCAATGTGTGTATGATATAAATAGAGGATAACAACAAGATAGGGGGGCCACTCAATAAAATAGGCTCTCTCCCCCAAGCTTAAACATCACATAAAAATTGGGGGAGAGGCGAAATAAGCGCCAAATACAAGGGTGGGCATGGAATATAATTAGTGGGTTGGGTGCAAAAGATAATAGAGCCATCATATGGGGTGAATTTATTAAACTAAGAAAGCATATAAAATCATATACGGTCCTCTCGCTGCCGAGAGGATTCGTGATTATTTAAAGCATAAAATTCTACTTTATATCAACACTACTAGATTGGTACCACCTATAGCAAAAGGCGGGTCCAAAATCTTTGCTGGTACATGCAGCTGCTCTTTCTGCACTTTCTGTATCTCCGCCAGGTGCGTATCTCCACGGGCTCCATCAAATTCCAGCAATGCGGCTCCCAGCATCTTTCCAAGAACTCCACCTGTACACTGGAAGAGATAAGCCGCATCAATCTGATGTGGATAATTTTTCCCTAAAATAAAAATTTTCCAAAGAAGATCGTCAAAATAAATATGTAAAGTAAAAATAGGTAGACAATACTTCCCTGAAAATACATCTCCGCTCTCATGTACCATGACAATCAACTCCTCGTTATTTTCCTCTGGTTCCTCGGGTAACTCTGGCATAATAGTGAGGGTCTCGTCAGGATGCTCCTCGTCATCGTCAGACTCATCCCAGTGCACCTCTTGATCATATTCATATGCGTCCATGGGTGCTAACTCCTCGCTCTTATCCTCGTATATTTCCCATTGTATCTTTTGTTCATATGTATGTGTATACTGTAAAAGGAACGATGAGTCGTCAAAATCTGAATCATAAAAAACATCATACACTGGAGGAGAATCAAATGTAGGAGATGAGGGGGTGAAGAGATCTCCCTGAAGGGGAGCAGTAAGCTCTGGTGGGTGGTCCTCGGAGTCAGCGGAAGGATGAGGTGGTTGTGGAAGCTCTGAAGAGGAGGGTGATGCTCGGGATCCTCATGAATGGTTGTGTCCTCGTCCCGATGCATGACCTCCTCGGCGAAAGTCTCTGGCTCCGTGTGTAATATGTAAAATAAATATAACTTGGCCTCCTCGTGATGCACTGCTTCGGTCTCCTCCTCGGGTTCCTCAGGTATAGAAGGCAATGTAAACTTCATCTTCTCCTTTTTATGCCTCCTTCTTTGTTTCTGTCCTGGAGTTCGAGGCACCCGATTGCATGGCTTGGCCTTCTCAATAGTAGGTGCAGGTGGCCCTGTGAGCTCAGGTATCTGGTAGGGAGACAAGCCGGACGCTAAAATATCCTCAGGCTCTCTAGGTATGGAAGTGAATGTGTCACCCTTGGATGAATGTCAGCCGGCACGAGGTAGATAACATCAATGTCTTCTCCATCTGAATCATCCATCAACTCTTCATATGAACTAGTAGTATCGGTGGGTGGGGGAGCAACGACGGTGCAAACTGGATCTGCAGTGACACCTCCCAAGTGTCTCATTACAGTTCTCTCATCAGAAGTGGCTGCATCCATGCCTGGTACTGTTTTCTGCTCAGAGGTGGAAGTATCAATGTCCTTAATCTCCCCTCGAGCTCATAATATGAAAGGTACTTGTTGATTTTGGCCATATCTTTCTGCAATCGATCATGTGACTCATTCAGTATAGCACTGACAGTCGTGCTCTCCTCTACCTGTGCCATAAACGCATTGAGTGTCAAATTGAGAGGATGGTCAGGACTCAAGAGACAGATGCAGCTTTCGTAGGGCATGTGTCCCTCCTTGTCACAAGACGTGCAGTAGGCATAGCACTCTGAATATTGATCATATCCTTCCATCTGATAGTATGGGTCCTGTGAATAATATTCTCATTCTTCCATTGGAGTCTCATATTGTGTCGAATAATCATTGCCTGAATAATGCCAAGATTGATTCATTATACCTGAATAGTCAAAAACAAACAACCTGGAAAAGATATCAATGGTACAAGAAGATAGAGATAATGATAAAGCAAGTGGTGGAAAAAATTTCTCTCTCTGTTTTTTTTGTTTTTGTTTTTATTTATTTGTTTTTTGTTTTTTAACGCAATCTAATCAACCTAATTGTGGTAAATAGATAATATGCCGGAACGCCTCCCCGGCAACGGTGCCATGAACTTGGTCGGCCTAGAATTAACTCCGAAACGATGTCGTTTACCACAAGCGCACAGTATAGTGGCAAGCGGGTATCGAACACGGAGAAGCGGTGCTATACTACCTATCTACTTCTAGGTTGAGTTAGACTTGCGAGTTTATTGGTGGATGTAGAGTGTGAATGGTCGTAATGGTGATGGATGCAAAGGTTGTATCACTCAACATTGCAAACAAGGGATTCCACACAAAGAAAGAAAGAAATAAAAATAAGAGATTAGGGCTTTAGGACTCACTGCTATGACCGTCGAAGGTCGATGCTAGGTTGAGAATTCTATGTTGCATTGGTTTCATTGGGAGTTGTAGCATCTAGGAAGTGAATTCATGCGTCTAGGCATCATGAATCTAACATACAGTATTAACCCCTCTTTCGCAATAGATGCATACGGTACGTGCATTAAGGATCTACAATAATCTCACCACTCTCGTGGTTCGAATGCTCTCAACTCATACCACGCTTGTGGGTTAGAGCTTCGAGGTATTTTGGTGGCTCTTATTGACGCAATGGCGGTAGCCGTCACTTAGTGATATAGTTCGTCGGTGGATCCCATCAAGGCACGAGCCGGGCATGGTCACGTGCCTCGGTTGAATCCACTAACTCCCTAACTAAATCCATAAGATACTCCTTAAGCTAATCGATTCCACCGACCGTGGGCACGATCTCAGTACGAGTTCTCCTAGGGATTTTGCAAGATCAACCAAAATACTCCCCCTTTATATCCAATGCAACCTAAAATTCCCAACTTTGCATCTAAATCCTAAAATCCTAGGGCTAATCCATTAGCCCTAGAAAAGAATACTCATGCATCATAGATATCTATTCTATAAAAGAGGATCTTTTTTGAATTTTGTCCCAGTCATAAGTCCAGTCATATGCTGACTGGGACAAACAAAAGATGATAACTAGGCTACGTTCAAGGGGGAAACTCTATGTTTGAAAATTTCAACTTGAAATTTGAATTTGAAAACAAAAGGGACAATACTCACAGCTGACTGCTCAATACGCAACCCCAAAAACATTGGGCTGACCCAAACTTAGCTGGATCTCTCTCTCTCCTCTCTCTCTCTTTCCCTCCCTCTCCCTCTCCCTCTCCCCCTGCGTCCCTGCCTCCCTACGTCCCGGTGGCCTGCCCCCCAAAAACGGCGATCTCATCATGCGGATGAGCCAGAAGAAGAGGAACTCCCCCACTCTCCCTCTCCCCTCTGCCTCCCTGCGTCCCTATGACCTGCCCCCAAAAACGGCGATCTCATCATGAGGATGAGCCAGAAGGAGAGGAAGGGAAGAAGAAGAGGTCGATCGCATCATCTGCAGGTTTTGTATCGATTGTGTATCTATTTTCTAGGGTTTTAGTTTTGTTTGTTGTATGTATCTATTTTCTAGGTTTTGTCTCATCATCTGAAGATTTGCTGGGGCGTCCAAAAAGATTTGGATAAATTTCTAGGTTTTAAAGAAACCATACACAGGAATTTGCTGGGGCGTCCATGAATTTGTCAAGACTTAACAAAACCCTACACATGAGACGGGGAAGGATTTGCTGGACGTCCAGAAGGAAGGTCGATGATTTTTTATTTTTTATTTAAAAGGTAGATGAACTAACGCTTACTTTTTTATCTTCTTGCATGTCTGATTGGATCGGCTGATTCAATTTGGGCAAAGAAGGATGATTCAATTTTTACTTTTTTTCTCTCCCAAACAGGTTTTTGATTTTGTTGAACTATGTTATTGTATCAGTACATGAAAGAGGCTTTGCACAGCTTTGAACTAGGTTGTACGCAGCTTGGAACTACCGAAAGCTTGTGTTTCATTACATTCTCGATAGAGTTATGGATGTGCGAGTGTCAAGTCTGTGGTTGGTGAAGTAAGTTTTTGAATATTGAAAATTTGAGGACCCACTTTCTATAATTTGTGTGTGCATTTGCTAGGTTAGTCTGAAGTTTCCATTTTCTTAAAGAGAAATAGGATGTTGTTTGTTAATAAAGTCAAATTGGTGAAGGAATTTGAGTGATGTTTGCTGCATTAGCCAAAATGGTCTCCAAATTCTGTATTAAAAAATTAATTAGGTGGATAGCAGATATAATACTTTATGGATTAGTGAAGGCTTTGGGCTGCATATTTTGTTAAAATTAAATTGGGTTCAACTTACTGATTTTTGAAAATTCTCAAGGTTTCTTAAAGAAAATGAAAGTATGTCATTCTATTAAATTGTGTTCAACTTACTGATATGTGTGTATTTTTTTGAGTATTTCATTATGACTAATGGGTGTTTGTCTTTTTGGAAGGATTATTTCTGGAATAATTTTGTGTTTTTTTACCATTTGCTTTGATTGATGCATGATCTTGCAACATACTTTTAAATTTTCTAAGAAAATTGATTTTTTCTTCAGTAGTTCTTTAGTTTCCTCTTGAACTGATAATTAGAATGGATTAATTATACATTAATGTTCTCATTTTTCGATTAATTATACATAAATTAATTCAAGGGGAGTTTGATTTTGTTCAGGTTGCTATTTTGGAGATTTATAATGAGGAGATCTATGATCTGCTTTTGGGGAGTTTGAATCCGGGTGGGGGCAGAGCAATTGGTATTCCAAACGGGAGGCAGACTCAAAAGGTAAAGTTATAATTTTTAGTGGAAATTATATATTGTTGAATTCTTTTATTTAATAGCATTTTAAAGAGCTCTCAAAATTAGTTTTGTTTCTATTTGATAATGTTTGATTTGTAGGTTTTATGCTATTAATTGCTATTTTTTGGTTAGAAATACAGATGTTTATTAATGCATTTGATTTCTAAATTGTCTTTATATGAGAGAATGGGTTTTTTGTTAGTAGTTCTTCAGTTTCTTCTTGAACTGATAATTAGAATGGATTAATTATGCATTAGTGTTCTCATTTTTTGATTGATTATACACAAATTAATTCAATGGAATTGGGATTTTTGTTCAGGTCGTTGTTTCTGGGATTTATAATGAGGAGACCTATGATCTTCTTTCGGGGAGTTTGAATCCGGGTGGGGGCGGAGCAATTGGGATTCCAAAAGGGACTCAGACTCCAAAGGTAAATGTATAATTTTTAGTGGAATTTGTATATTGTTGAATTCTTCTATTTAATAACATTTTTAATAGCTCTCAAAATTAATTTTTTTTTCTATTTGATACTTTTTGATTTGTAGGTTATATGCTATTAATTGCTATTGTTTTGGTTAGAAATACAGAGCTTTATTAATGCATTCGATTTCTAAATTTTCTATACAAGATAGAATCGATTTTTTTTCATTAGTTCTTCATTTTCTTCTTGAACTGATAATTCGAATGGATTAATTATGCATTAGTGTTCTCATTTTTTGATTAATTATACATAAAGTAATTCCAGGGGATTGGGATTTTTGTTCAGGTTGATGTTTTGGAGATTTAATTCAATGGGAGTTGGTCCTTAGAGTTCCGAGAGCTCTGTGCATCTCCAGTTTAGCAGCTCCAGTTCTATGTATGAACATCTAATTCCAAGGACCAGCAAATTTAGTTCCAGATCTACACATAAGCTAAAGTAATTTCCAGCTCTTGGAGTGTCGCAATGGAATTAGAATTTATTCAATTATTAGCAAAAAAGGTATGAAAGAGGTAAAAAGAAACTTTATTATTCACATAAGCTAAAGTTCAACCGTTTGCAGATACATGAGCCCTTCCATGTGTATGACGCTTAAGAAAATTTATTACTCATTTATTTATTTATCTTATTATGTCACTTGGGGTTTTTGTTTCTTTTGTTTGATTCTAAAGAGAGGATTCCAGTTCATCGGTATTCGAGGAGGAAGAAGCGCAACTTCAATCTGGAAGTGTCGTTGCGTAGGGTAGGTGAAATGGATTTTTTCTACGTGTATGCTAAAATCGGAAAGGTCAAATTTCCTCACTTTCTCTTTCTTAAATAATAAAATAAATGATTTTTTGATTGCTGTGATAGATTTTGAAGCAATCGTCTCATGATATTGTATTATTAACCCCAAATTTGTTTTTATGGGTAAGTGGCAAGTTTTGGTAACTGTGAAGTTGTTTCTTTGTCACAACATTGCGAAAATAATCTGTGTACTTTATTTAGGCTTTGAAGAAATTTCCACGAGAGAAGGTTTAGCTGGTCACGAAATTTGGTTACACTGGGTTTGGCTCTAATGGGGTGATAGTGAAGATCACACCAGAGTATATGCAGAAATGCTGTGAGGCAAGGCTGAAAAGGCTTAGATTGGACTACATTGATCTCTATTCCACATCGCATTGATATATCAAGCCCATAATAGAAACTGTAGGAATCCATTCCCCAAGTTTATCAACGTCAAAATAATTTGAATTTGTTTTCCATATATTTTGTTGATATTGTATAGACACTCACAAAGCTGAGCTTTTCGAGGAACACGTTGACAGTAGAAGAAAAGAAAGCTTTTGAGGTTCGTTAATGGTTATCTGCATTGTGTTTGTTAGTGAAATTTAAAAAATTTTCATTTTGATTGTGATCGCATTTGGGTTTTGTGTGTAGAGGTTGTTGAAAGAGGATGAGTTCTACTCCATTAGAGTGCAGTCTAACATGTTGAATCCCACTGGAAAATAATATGTTCTTTCTTCTGTTAGAGCTGTAAGTAGATATAGTCTCCTCCTCATGAGGCTACTTCATATTTAATTGCGTTTGTTTGCGTTAATTTGAGGCTTTATTCTATTTTCTCTTAAATTGACAAAACCCCCCTTCTTTTATAAAGATGAATTTGTTATTAATTTCACCAATAGGATATAACATATCAACTATAGAACTAAGCATTGTTGCTATTTCACGGTTATTGATAAGCTTATTGGACCTTAGGAAAATGCATAATATGCATATAAAGATCAAATAATGAACTAATGTTGCTGTCTTTTCTCATCATTAGATGCACATGAAAACATGTTTTTTCTTTTTTATATCTTTTCTCATGGTCATTTTTTCTTCGTTCTCCTTCCTGTAATGTTCTTATTGAACAGGGGGTTACCCTTTTCTTCCCGGCTTAATGCATACTGTCTAAGTGCAATTTTTGTTCAGACTGTGTTTTCTGCTTCCCTCAGATCTGCAACTCCTTCATCGATGGCATTCAGGTATCATCATTTTCCCCCTCGATTTTTCATCTATTTTTCTCGATTTATTTTGGTTCTTATTAACTGCATGGTTGAACGTTAGTCCTTTGGATGTATTGTTAGTTTCTTTGTGGATCCATGTAGAAAATGCTAATTTGCTCATTATTTTGTTTAACTTGGGAATAGTGCTTATTCTTGCTCATTATTCTGTTCGATTTGCATGTATTGAACCGAGATTTTGTTTGATTTGCTCATTATTCTGTACTTATCAATAGATTTTGTTTGATTTGTTTGATTTATGTGCATTCAATTAGGTTGGATTTTTATACATTTTAAGAGAAATGTTCTTCTTGATGTACAATTTTGGCAATTTTTTTATCAGATCGACAGATCTGGATTCTTATGTTGTTGTAACTCGGTTTTTTGGAAAAGTTTGTTATGACAAATCTTCGAATGCCTCTCAATTTTATTAATTTTGGAAAATTTTGTTATGACAAATTTTATCAATGTTATGACAAATCTTGGAAAATTTTGTTAGGAAAAGTTTATTAATTTTACTCGAATCAAGCTACTCGAAATTCAATTTTCTATGAAATTATCTGTAATTTTTGTGCATTGGCAATCTGGGCTAAAATTTCACTGATTAACCATTCATGCTTGATGATTCTCAGATCCCAAGTGCGATGATGTCCCCATGCAGACCCATCTCCTTTAATGTGTGATGAACTTTGATCGAATGTAGCATGTTTTTTTACAGGGAAGGGCACCGAGCAGTGTCTCCACCATGTTCTGCGGGACTCAGGACAAATGCACGCGCCATGCAAACCCATCTTCTTTTGTTCCTTCTATTCACATGTATAACTCAGTCAGTTTCCTGAGCGAATTGCAGAGCTACGTTCTGAAGGTGAACATTCACTGTGAAGATGCAAGAAGAAGGTGAAGAAGCTGCTCTAAAAGATTGATGGTTGGTTGCTTATTTCTTTCTTATAATTTAATTTACTTTATTTTTAGTGGCCTATTTTGACAAATTTTTCGTAAACTGCAGGGGTCTACACCGTCAGCGTTGATGCAGAGCACGACAAGGTGACAGTTTCAGGTTTCAGGCAGTGTTGATCCTTACACTCTGATCAAAATGCTCGGCAAAGCTTGGAAGCATGCAGAGCTGCTGGGTCCAAAAGGCGGTGTCAATAACAAAAACAAAAACAAAAACAACATCAACATCAACATCGGTAAGAATCACAACAAAGGCAACGGCAACGGAAACAACTTCCTCAGTGAACAATTACAGAAGCTGAAACTTGATGACTGGACATGACATCCGCAGCCACAGCTGAAGAATGTTTCTCTCTAATTTTGCGATGGCGTATAGAACTCTGTGGAAGGCTGAAACTCGATGACTGGACAAGACATGTTTCAAGCTCCCATGGAGGCTGCACCCTCACACTCTCTCTCATCAGAGAAAATACAGATAAAATTTGACTGCTAAACGGTGTCAAGTAGCTCGGTACATGCATAACACTTTTATTGAGCATGCTCGGTACATGCATGTATTTAGACTTGAGTTATGCATACCATGTAGTGCCCTGTGGTAGCTACTGCACACGTACTAGAGGGGGGTGAATAGTACTTAAAATAATCAAGATAGTTATTCCTAAATGTTGTGCAAGAAACAAACGACAATGCGGAATTAAACAACTATCAACAAGAATTAAAACAAACGCAAACAAACAATATTACTGGGTTCGGATACACCCAAGTCTCCCCGACTTGTTCCCGGTGATCCTACGTCCCAACCACCCGGATCCCCTCCGGATACTTGAGTTAGCAACCCTAACTCAAGATTTCCCCTATGAAATACTTGTGAAAAACCTTCACAAGTCAAATCATACAAAAGACATCTGACTCCCACAAACCGGGATCACAACCTCTCTCACAACCGAGAGACACAATTCAAATACGATTGAAATGAAATAAACTCTTACCTTACAAAATCCTATGCCTTGAGTATACTTACCAAATTAGGGCAATGATGGATTTTGAGGAAGAGGATGTCACCAAACCCTAGCTTCAAGAAGATGACCAGCAATGGAAGCCTAGGGTGGAGTATGATGACTTGGATCAAGCTATTGGCTTGGAAGGCTCACAATGGAGAGAATCTCTCTTGAGGAAATGACTCAAAGAGTTGAGGGAGAGATTCTTGTGAGGAAGAGAAATCTTTAGAATGGAGTTGAATAGCTTCTTTTAGATTTCTCCAAATCTCTAAAATGGCAGGCTTGAAAGTTATGAAAGAGCCCCTCCAACTATATATAGGATAGAGGAGAGAGGGAGAGAAAAAACGTTTCAAGAAAAGCTCCAACGGCTCTATTCTGAACCAGACTAGTCGGTCAAAGAAGGATCACTGACCGACTAGTTCATCAACTAGTCGGTCGGTGATACAACGTAGACCGACTAACGGTTGAACAGCCAAACGATCGAAGTACAGGCAAAGACAACTAGTCGGTCTAAGAAGACTTGCCGACCGACTAGTTTCACAACTAGTCGGTCGAAGAATGTTCTTTGACCGACTAACATCGAAATAGAATAAGCTGACTTCAAGTTGACTTAGTCGGTTTAAGAACAAATGCTGACCGACTAGTTTCTCAACTAGTCGGTCGACAAACGTTCTTTGACCGACTAACTCGAAACAGTAGCTTAGGCTGAAAACGACTGTACACAACTAGTCGGTCTAAGAAGGATTACTGTCCGACTAGATCGTCATCTAGTCGGTCGGTGACTCTTCGTTGACCGACTAACTGTAGTCATAGAAAGAGCTGAATTAGAGAAGGCAAACTAGTCGGTTCAAGTAGAGTTGCCGACCGACTAGATCGTCATCTAGTCGGTTGGTGACTCTTCTTGAACCAACTAACATGCACAAGAAGTCGAGGGAAGAAGCGATAGGCTTCAGGAATGTTTCTAATGGCTTCTATGATAATCCTAGCTCTAAGATATGAGCGAAATGAAGATTATAAAGTAAGTCCTACTCAAGGCTTAACATTCTAATCTATGAAGCTAGAAGACTATAAAATAAACCTTACGAGCCGTCTTCAAAGCTTCAATCTTCATTCCTCTTGACTTCAATATTGCTCCTTGAGCTTCAACGAAGCTCCAGGCACACGATCACGCGTATTGAGAAGTCTTGAGACGTCGCTTTTGATGTACGTGGTATTTTGGCGGCGATCTACTTAACTGCGCTCACAAATAAGTTAGTATACATTATTTATGTTTGCTCATCATCCAAAACCAAATCCGGGGAATCATATCTCAACATTCTACCCCTTTTTGGTGATGACAAACCAACATAAAATAATAATCAATAATAATGATTCAATAGAAATTTACTTACTCTCCCTGCATTAATGACACGTTAGTTCCATATTCAATAAAATTCATTCGCATCATGCAGATGAGGAAGAAATGAAATATGAACCACATATTGACATATAGGATCTAAATCCATTTTATATCTTCACTCCCCCTGAATCTAACACATCAAATTAGATTCATGGTAAATTTCTTTGAATTATTAGTTAGCACAATGTCACACATTGTCATTATTATATCTCTCCCCCTTTGGCATTAGCAAAAAGAGCGGGAGGAGAACAACAACACAACCAATGGCTAAAAATAATGCATGGGAGTCGAAGAATACGACCAAGGTCCAAAATAACACCAATGAAAAATATCAAATGTAAAATACCGAATAAAAGCAAAGCGTGTCAAGGAGACCAAAGTCGAAAATCGGAAACCAAAATCATCAAACCATAGGCGAAATACGAAATACGAAATCATCTAGCCATAGGTGAAACTCGAAAACCGAAATCATAAAATCATCGGCGAAAATCGGAAAACGAAATCACCAAGCCATAGGCGAAAATAGAAATACGAAATCATCAAGCCATAGGCAAAAAACGAAATCCGAAATCATAAAATCATCGGCGAAAATCGGAAAACGAAATCACCAAGCCATAAGCGAAAATCGAAATACGAAATCATCAAGCCATAGGCGAAAAACGAAATCCGAAATCATCAAAACTCAAATCAATTTCACTTATTGAGTTTTGGAACAAACTCTCCAAAATCAATAGAATGCATGGAAAACAATTCTATGTTTCCATAGAAAGAATTCTATTACATCCATAAAATCGTCGAACGACGAAATCAACATCAGAGACAAAAATAATCCGATGTGCATACTAAATGTTGCATGCAAGAATGTTATGCCAAAAAATAGATTAAACATCATATAACAATGGCATACACAAATCTAGCATACCAAATGAAGCAAAATGATACCAATTGTAATATATTCTACCAATGGATACCAATATGAATCAAAAGTATGAACATACTTACAACATTAAGCTCCCCCTACTTTGGTGCATCACTCAAGCACCAACAACTCCAATCGAACGAAATCCTTGCAAATCACGGAGTTGGTAGGGTTGGTATCTCATGGTGGATTTAACCTAGAGAATATCATTTTGGTATCCAAAAATCCTTTTGGATCCTATGGGTTAGGCAATAAATTTAGCTAACTAAATTCAAATTAAATGTAACCCATACATACCACAATTGCTTTGGTACCCATAAAAATGAAATTAAACTTATGGTACCAAGCAATGAAGGGTCAAAGGAAACTAACCCTTCAGAAACCAAGTCCAAGAGGAACTTGATTTCCCAACATAATCATCATTCAAAATAACATCATTAATAAAAGATTGCACATACAAATTCTTATTATGCATGCTTGTGTTCTTCGGACCCCAAATAGTGTATGTCTTGGGAGTCCTAATCTTATTGGGAACATGCATACGTTGTTGATTCCTATGTGATGCATGTCGTGGGTAAGCATATGGCATGCGATGCAATGGTGCATGACGATAATTATTCATATGAGAATGAGGATGAACATATGAATGTGGAGGAACACGTGCATGAGTGTGTCTCACATGGTGTGCACGTGCTCGTGGATGCGGAGCATAGAAATCGGCATAAGTGCTAACATGTGGGGTAGGATGTGTGTTCCTACGAGGCATGGTATACATGTAAGCATGACCCTTCTTTGGAGGTCCACCCAAAGTGGGTTTCTTTCCAAATGGGGGCGTGTTCCTAGCGGAAGCACCATTGGTAGAAGATCTACCCATGACGTGTTTACTTCCACTAGTAGAAGCATCGGAAGATGGCCTAACAAAAGTGGCGGACGATTTGAATGACTCTCCCATCTTATACCCCAAACCAATGTGATGATTGGCCGGAGGTAAGTCATTTAGGATATCATCCAACTTGCCCTTACCTTTGTTGAATTCATGAATTCGGCCTAATGTGCTCTCATGCTTCTCGGTGAGAGAATGCAAAGAAGCATCCAAAGTGGACACTTGCGATGCGAGTGCACAAACACGTGACTTGAGATTTTTATTCTCAATACTCAAAGTTGAGATTTGAGACGTCAAATCCGCTATCACATGTTCATCCGAATCTTCGATATGAACATGCTCAAGTTGAGACTTGAGATTTTCAATCTCATTTCTCAACCCATCAACAACGGTGTCGTTGTTGACGATGAAAGGCTTAGGCGAGTTTTTAAGACTATCTAATTCATTTTTAGTCTTCATAAACTTAGTAGCCATATTAGAAAACTTATTCCATAGTTGTTCATTGGCTATTCTAAGTTCATCATTGGTTACCTCTTCGCCTTCATCCTCTCTTCCATCCTTGCTTTCATCGGAGGAAGTCTCTTCATCACAATCCTCTTTTCCCATGAAGCACGTGTGTGCATTCTCCATTCTTTCATCGTCCGACTCTCCACTTGAGGAGTCGGAGTCGGTGAAGGTACCTACAAGTCCTTTCTTGTGCTTTCTCGACTTGTCGTGCTTGGATGCCTTCCACTTCCCCTTATGTTTGTAGAGAGGACAATCCGGCTTGATATGTCCTGGCTTATTGCATTTATAACACACGGGAGTAGAAGCATTAGTCGAAATAAATTTTGATTTACGATTCAACTTACCTTGTCGGAAGAATCGGATGAATTTCTTTGCCATATTGGCCAATGCTTCCATGTCCAATTCTTCGTCCTCTTCTTCTTCCTAATCTTCATCATTGGTAGATGGAGCGGCCTTGAATGCAATTGCCTTTTTCTTTGGCTCGTCTTGCTTCAAGTACGCCTTCATCTTTTCCCTCAGCCGGATCTTACTATCCTTGCGTACCTCATAAGACAACAAGGTACCCATTAGTTGTACGACGGGATATTTATTCATGTCATTACATTCCTCGATGGCGAAGGTACGCTTCTCCCAACAAGAAGGAAGTCCATCGATTATCTTCGAGACTTTCTCCTTTTGGGTGTAGGTCTTCCCAAGAGCTTCCAAGTCGTTTGATATATCCACAAAGCGAGCGTAATAATCTTTCATGGTTTCGCCCTGCTCCATATGAAACAACTCAAATTCTTTATTAGCAACGACGAGTTTAGAATCTTTTACCGTACTCGATCCTTCGTGCAATATGAGGAGTTGGTTCCATATTTGATATGCACTCTTACATGTGCATATCTTGTTGAAGTCCTCGGGCTCCAACGCACAATTCAAGGCATTCATTGCCTTGGCATTGGCTACTTCCGCGGTGACCTCCACGGGGGTCCACTTTGCGAAATCTTCTTCGAAAGGCTCGACATACTCCGTCATGGTGGCTCTCCATAGTGAAGCGCTCCGGAGGAAAATTTGCATCTGGTATTTCCAGTACCCGTAGTTGGTACCGTTGAAGTGTGGAGGCCTGACGGAGGATAGTCCTTCCATAACTGAAGAAGCTCCATCGCGGTTCTTGAAGACGTTGTAGTCATTGTTCGTCATAGCTTTGAACTTGTAGCTTTAACCTTGGCTCTGATACCAATTGTAGTGCCCTGTGGTAGCTACTGCACACGTACTAGAGGGGAGGTGAATAGTACTTAAAATAATCAAGATAGTTATTCCTAAATGTTGTGCAAGAAACAAACGACAATGCGGAATTAAACAACTATCAACAAGAATTAAAACAAACGCAAACAAACAATATTACTGGGTTCGGATACACCCAAGTCTCCCCGACTTGTTCCCGGTGATCCTACGTCCCAACCACCCGGATCCCCTCCGGATACTTGAGTTAGCAACCCTAACTCAAGATTTCCCCTATGAAATACTTGTGAAAAACCTTCACAAGTCAAATCATACAAAAGACATGTGACTCCCACAAACCAGGATCACAACCTCTCTCACAACCGAGAGACACAATTCAAATACGATTGAAATGAAATAAACTCTTACCTTACAAAATCCTATGCCTTGAGTATACTTACCAAATTAGGGCAATGATGGATTTTGAGGAAGAGGATGTCACCAAACCCTAGCTTCAAGAAGATGACCAGCAATGGAAGCCTAGGGTGGAGTATGATGACTTGGATGAAGCTATTGGCTTGGAAGGCTCACAATGGAGAGAATCTCTCTTGAGGAAATGACTCAAAGAGTTGAGGGAGAGATTCTTGTGAGGAAGAGAAATCTTTAGAATGGAGTTGAATAGCTTCTCTTAGATTTCTCCAAATCTCTAAAATGGTAGCCTTGAAAGTTATGAAAGAGCCCCTCCAACTATATATATAGGATAGAGGAGAGAGGGAGAGAAAAAACGTTTCAAGAAAAGCTCCAACGGCTCTATTCTGAACCAGACTAGTCGGTCAAAGAAGGATCACTGACCGACTAGTTCATCAACTAGTCGGTCGGTGATACAACGTAGACCGACTAACGGTTGAACAGCCAAACGATCGAAGTACAGGCAAAGACAACTAGTCGGTCTAAGAAGACTTGCCGACCGACTAGTTTCACAACTAGTCGGTCGAAGAATGTTCTTTGACCGACTAACGTCGAAATAGAATAGGCTGACTTCAAGTTGACTTAGTCGGTTTAAGAACAAATGCTGACTGACTAGTTTCTCAACTAGTCGGTCGACAAACGTTCTTTGACCGACTAACTCGAAACAGTAGCTTAGGCTGAAAACGACTGTACACAACTAGTCGGTCTAAGAAGGATTACTGACCAACTAGATCGTCATCTAGTCGGTCGGTGACTCTTCTTTGACCGACTAACTGTAGTCATAGAAAGAGCTGAATTAGAGAAGGCAAACTAGTCGGTTCAAGTAGAGTTGTCGACCGACTAGATCGTCATCTAGTCGGTTGGTGACTCTTCTTGAACCAACTAACATGCACAAGAAGCCGAGGGAAGAAGCGATAGGCTTCAGGAATGTTTCTAATGGCTTCTATGATAATCCTAGCTCTAAGATATGAGCGAAATGAAGATTATAAAGTAAGTCCTACTCAAGGCTTAACATTCTAATCTATGAAGCTAGAAGACTATAAAATAAACCTTACGAGCCGTCTTCAAAGCTTCAATCTTCATTCCTCTTGACTTCAATATTGCTCCTTGAGCTTCAACGAAGCTCCAGGCACACGATCACGTGTATTGAGAAGTCTTGAGACGTCGCTTTTGATGTACGTGGTATTTTGGCGACGATCTCCATAACTGTGCTCACAAATAAGTTAGTATACATTATTTATGTTTGCTCATCATCCAAAACCAAATCCGGGAAATCATATCTCAACATTCCACTTTTATCGAGTAGCTCGGTACATGCAAAACAATCACACCAATTCCTAATACAATTGAGCATGCTGTAAATTTTCCAACATTCTTTCGATAAAATTTGGAAAACTCTACCTCTATCATTCAGAGTTTGTCTTAATGCTAAAGGGTGTCAAGCAGGAAGCTACTCGAATCAGGAAGAGTTTGTCTTAATGGTAAAATTTTGTCAAATAGCTCGGACAAGTAGCTTCCACAAATTTTTGTGTGTGTGTGTGTCTTAACTGGTGTTTTCAAACAGGCTCGGATAATGGTAAGTTTTGTTTGTCTTAATCACAGAATTTTGTATGTCTTAAATTTTTGATTTTTGTAAGATTCTATCTCCCTTGGAAATTTTCATCTGGACACAGTTCACAGTTGTCACGTATTTTCCCTCAATTGTAGTTCTAGAAATTTTTTTGAAGTAATTGCAGCTCCAGAAATTGATGAATCTTCTCTTTGATGCATGAGGATGACTGTATTACATAGTACGAGGCAAGATTTTAACATACTATTGAATTGTAACAGGGTTGGATTCATAGGTGGTTTTCAAATTCTAACGAAAAGGTTGAAATACATTGCAATTGGAGAGTTCCAAGCTTGAGCGAGTTATTGTGAACATTTGACTCAAAAGAAACAGGTCTTTTCCTAAGACAATTGAGTAGTCATATAAATTAAACCTATCATCCACCAAGCTTTCATTTCTTGTGCACTAAGTCCTTTACATCTGTGGGTGGATATTCTAATATGTATCATGTATCATGTATGAAGGTTTTGATATGTATCATATATCCAATTTCAGAATATCCATATCGTGATGATTCTACATATTTGTGGTTGGTCATTGACTTTTTCTCCTGCAGATCAGAAACAAAAGTGTATTTGTTAGATTGCGGCCTGATTGGGAGGATTTAAGGAGCTACTTGACTGCTAAAGAGCGTAATCGATTTGAAGTTTATGTATATACGATGGCAGAAATAGAATACAATTTGGAGATGTGGAGGCTGCTTGATCCTGAAGCCCATCTGATCAGCTCTAGCCAACTATTGGATTGTGTTGTCTGTGTAAGCCCATCTGATTACCCTCGGACAATTATTGTAGTATTGTTCAATTTTCGTGTAATTTTGTTCATTGTAAACATCATTATTGTTCATTGTTATTGGCAATTTCCAGCATGCTCAATTGTTATGCATGTATCCAGGACCTAGAATGACTTAGTATGATTACTTTGTAGGATTTATCCAGAATACCTTCTAACAATGTTTTTATTGCCGTATTTGTGGTTAGCTTCATATATGAAGACTTGCGTTAAATTGGTGTAGTCACTATCATGAGTCCAAAAGTGATGAAAAGTGATGTATCAGTGTGACAATATGCTATGCTTCTTATGCAGATGTTCTTCAGCTTAATCAAATCTTGAAATGGATTATGTTCTATTTTATGGTTGTGTTTCATTTCTGATGAGTATGGCGTGTTTCTAAGAGATTGGAAAAGGATCCTAACAGAAATTACATATTTTTCCTTGAGGATATTTGTGGCAGTTATTGACAGGTGGAATGCGAGTCTAGAGAGGCCTTTCCTGAAAATTTATAAGATTTAAGAAATTATATTTATGCTTGCTTTAGTTAGATATAGATAGTGCTTTTTTGCCAAGAGAATATAAACAGTGTTACTTAAAATTCATTTTTGTTCATCACCTTAGTGAAGCTGAGAAGCTTGAACTTTTATCATGATTTCATCTGTATTTTTCTTTGTGATTGGGTTCTTCATGAATCTTATTTATTTATTTATTCCATTTATGTTTTTCATCAGTTACTAATAGTTTTAAATAAAACAAATGTTTTAGTTGATTTATTTTGAGAGAAAATTGTTTTAAGGGTCAACATGGATTGGCTTTACTCCCTATGTCATCAATGTCAAAGCTGTCGAGGTATCTGCTTCTAATGTTGAGATTCTTTTAGATATTTGTAATTCCTTATACTGTCAGTTTCTGATTCATAACTCTTTGGATTTTTATGCTATCAACAATCACTTTATGAAAAAATAGACATGTTCCTATATGAACTAAACAAATGTCTAGGTTGATGTGCTCATGTACATGTATCCAATGCACATCTGCACTTTTATCTTTCAATAATGTTTTCTGTTTTATTTAACAACAAGAATTTCACCAAGGAAAAGGACTAAAAATTAAATGGATTGTAGTTTCTCTTTACAAAATGAGGAATGATTAACAACTCATTTGGCTCTAATGAATCAGTAGTCTTGCATCATCATTTAGTGGAAACAACAAGTATGTTATTAGTCAGGGAGGTTAATAGTTGTATGATAGGCTGGTCTATAGCCAGTTGAAAGGGGTGTGTGCATTGAAAGGAAAGTTGTGTTTCATAGTTTTGCCTGTAGCAAATATAGATTAGTAAATCGTGTTAACTGGGATTGTATAAAGTGAACAAGTTGTGTATATCACATTCGTATGTCCTATAGAATTATACTATTTTTTGCCTAAATTTACTAATTAATTTTAGTTTTTGGTGAAAGTTAACATTTTATTACTTTCTTTTTTATTTGTCTAATCGTTGAGATAAAGGGTAGCCATGCATTTGAGCACAACATAGGTCTGCTATGTCACCTCAAAGGAACTTGAATTTCACAAGTGTCCTTTTACTTTAGCATTTATACCATTATAAGGAATGATTTACAGAAATTAAAAATGTCACGTGATATGAAAATTTTAAGAATACCAGTGTGTTCAATCTATCGTCCAAAATGTCATTACACATCCACATATAGATATGTATTAATAAATATTTAATTTGAAAGAAAATTGATTGCTCACAATTTAGTTTCTAAATATAAACGAGCTCTTGCATTCATTGCTTACAATTGGATTTTTACTGTTTATTAGCTTTGAGTCTGATTACCTGTTGGAATTTTTAGTCTTTTGGCTTATGTATGATGGGATTTATCAATGATCAAAATTATGTAGTTTCACCATTAGTTATCATTTTCTGCATAGGTATGAGATCTAATTTTGTTTTATATCTTAAAGGGATATGTTGGCCCTAGGTTATTTAAGTTTGTGTTATGAGATCCAATTTCGTTTTATGTTTTATGCCTAACAAACTTAAAGGCTAGGCATCAATTGAGTTGTGTTTGAGTGCAACAAAAAACCTGTAACTATGTCATCTTGCTTACTCAAATCTCCAGTTTCAAGACCTATTACTTACAGTAATTCAAAGACTGAAAACTGTGAAAACGCGAAGGAGGAGGAGCTTGCTTTAGAATTTAGTTGAAGAACCTGTAAGTTGAAGAACCACTAAGTTTGTCATCTTCAAATAAGTGCCACAAGAACATGTAACTATGTCATTTTTGTTTTTGTCATTTTGTTTTTTCAGTTTCTTCTATGTTTCTTTTTTCAATTTTATTTCTCATAAATTTTCATTTCAGGTTCCTCTCTGTTCTCCAATGATATATCCTCATTAATTTGTTGTTCATTGTATGAGAGTTCAGCAGAATATTGTATGAGAGCAGAATATTGATTGTATAAGAGCAGTTTTTATACATCAGCAGAATATTGAAAGTTTAAGAGGTATAGAAATGTTTTTATACAGCATCTTTTAAGAAATGTTCAGCAGAATATGTATAGAAATATATAAAAACTGCTCAGAATAGAAATGTATAAAAACTGATTGTTTAAAAGCTGAGGTATAGAAAGGTTCAACAGAATTAGTTTTCTATACCTTAGAATAGGTATAGAATGTTTTAATACATTTTTATATAGTTCTCATACAATCAGTTTGCAATAGCTTTTTCAAAATGTTTTTATTTAATCAGTTTTTAAGAAATGGCTCCTTTGGACACATGCTATTTATTTGCAAATATTCCAATATCAATGTCTATTAGAGTCCTGAATAACAAATATATTCTGTTGGAGTAATTAGATTACAAGTCCATCATTATTGTTTGGGAATGGTTTCTCCACTAATTACAATGTATACGAACTTTGCACCTTCTTTCTTAACTTATATGGTGTGTTGTTGATTAAACTTGATAATAAATCAAAGATAGTTCCTTCATTGTCTCTATTAGGCTTATGCTTAAGGCTACCTGGTTGCCTCTTTTAAGTGGTTGTTTATACTGTTGTTTACAATACTTGCCTCTTTTAATATGCATTTGGGTTCAGGGTTCAGGGTATATAATGTTTAAGTGCACTGTTTTAATATTATGGGTTACCATTTGGAATGTAATACTATTTTAACACTAAGTTTAAATAATTCAGGTGTAAGTTGGCATTGTTTTGGATATTACAGGTAATTGCAAGAGGAGATTGAGAACAATTTAGGCGAGAAAGATGTGGAATATAGATAGGATGGGGAGTTGTTTCGGATGAAGATGGCTTTGCAACTTGGAAGAAGCTTTTCTGAGCTTAATGTTCTCGCTTCATATGCTTCTCCTTCAAGTACAGACGAAGATATCAAAACGTTTGCTGGAAAGATGTTATGATAATATTATAGCTTATATTGTAAAAAACTCAGATACATGACTAATTTGTTTAGTCAAAAGCAACTAACTAAAATGTTCATATATCGTTTTGTATTATTTGAAATTCGTCAATCATATCAACATTTTTTTGTTGACACTAAATTACTGTGGAAACTTATTAAAATTGCGCAGACGTAATATATCTCCACAATTGTCAATTTGTTCATAAAGTCTCCTCTTCTTCCCAAGCTGAGATTGTTAATACTTCTGTATATCTCTAATGCCAGCCAAATGTTGAAGTATAAAAGATCAAGGAACTAAAAAGAAAAAGAAACGATAACTCTTTTTCAGGACTACGGATTATTTTCCAGTAATGTGTAGCTATGCCTGCTCATGCTAACAAACATCAGTATACAGAAAAGTGAAGGGAGACTTTTTGTGAAAATTAGCCATTAAGAACCTGTGATGAATGTGCTATAAAATTAGTAATTTTGCGAATAAGTTTGCATTTTTGGTTGGGCTCCATGCTTTGACGGTGACAGTCCGAGGTTTGGAGATATGGATGGTAACATGTGGGATTTTACTCATGTAGGGAAATTCTTCCACAATGTAGGAGTGTTGCACCCTCTTGCAAAGCTGTTAGGAGGAGGAAACTGCATTCTTGAGATGTTGCTATAGTCTCCATTAGCCTATTGTTACGAAGGCTCTCAAAAGTATTGTGTATCTGCAGAATTATCATGATTGAGCGTTGTATTGGAAAACAACTATTTTTAAGCAGATTCTTCACAGATGAAGCAAAAAATGTACATATAAATTGTATATTGGTAACCTAGCAGTTAAATATGATGGAAACATTGTTATCAACCAAATTTGAACTCGAGGCAACGCTTGCATGTCGTAGCACGTTTCTCTTGCTAGACATCACTGAATGCTGACTTCCTTTATCTCGATGTTTCAATATTTTTATAAACTGAAGCATCATCTACAGCTTGCAGCTTTATCATTCTCTTCAAGTTTTCATGGATCTGCTGTCAATTTGTACCATGCAAGAGAATTGTGAATGTTTATTGAAAATTAAGCGAGATACATATGATTCATTTAGAAAAAATGATGAGTAAAATCAAAACATTAAAACAAATCGATAACTGAATTATTTTGAACATGAAATTGTTTTAACAACAAAAGCATAAACCAGTTGCACATAGACATTATGTCATGTGTAAAGATTTTATTCCTACAATAGCAAGTTACAACTTTGCTCAAATCTTTATAAATTCATTCGACGTCGGGCTATATTCATATAAATTATGATCTGAATTGGACGAAAAAATATTTTTGAAATAAATTTAATTATCTAAAATTTTAAAAATGATAAATCTATAAATAAATGGGCATTGGTCCTATGATGTATCTATAATTATTGATGTTTGTTTAAAATTAGTGGATCCAAGATTTTGAAGGAGGGTGAATTTTAAATGAACCGTGCACTTAGGGCACATGTTAAATAGGGAGGAAACTTAATTTTGGGAGAACTAAATTTTTTGAGTGAAACTAAATTCAATGTGGGAAGTACATTTAGGGGAACTAAAATTTTTGGGGGGAATTAAATAATAGTTATCGTGCTTTAATTTTGGGGGGAACTAAGATTTTGAGGGGGGATATCTT
The DNA here is from genome assembly GCA_030789695.1 of Scilla litardierei. Lineage (NCBI taxonomy): Eukaryota > Viridiplantae > Streptophyta > Magnoliopsida > Asparagales > Asparagaceae > Scilla > Scilla litardierei. The sequence continues at coordinate 144,616,695 of CM061134.1, forward strand.
AAATGAACTGTGCCCTATGGGTACGGGTTATGACTAGTATATATATATAAGAACGATAGAAAACTTCATTGCATGCATCAAAGAGATATTCAATAAGCAATCAATAAGAAGAACTAAAAATAGAATTAAAGAGAACAAAAATACTTATCTTGATATAAGGGAGGGGCCTAGGGCATAGCCTAACTCCTAAAAGATCGTCTCCAAAACTCTCTTAAAAAGATCTAAGCTCCAAAAAAGTCCCCTCTAATGACGGTTACAATTTATATATATATCCCCATCAAAACCCTAGCAAATAACCCATGAAACCCTCTGAAATTCGTGCCCAAAGCCAAATCTGGACGCAACTTAAGTTCTGGGCCCACTGCTACTCGGGTCGAGTAGCCCCCTACTTGGTCGAGTCAGTAGTAGGGTAGATATTCCTCCAAAAATGATGTTCTGTCTGCTCTAGTCGAGTAGAGTCTGCTCGATCGAGTAGGTAGCTGCTCGGTCAAGTCGTCAGGAAGTCTGGATTCTTCGTTCAAAACCTCGCTCTGCCTAATCGGACCGAGTAGGGTCTGCTCAGTCGAGTAGGTAGCTGTTCGGTCTAGTAGATGGTCAAGAACAGATTTCAGCACTGTAGTATCATCTTACAGAAATTCTCCAGAGCTCATCTGACGTCTGCTTGGCACGTTCTTTGTGGGTTGGAACCGTCTTAAAGACTACTATCTGGAAAAATATCAAAAAAATACTGAAAAATATCAGGTGATAGGAGATTTGAAAAGAGTACACGGCTGTCCTGTTTCCAGCACTTTGGGTCGATCAATTTCTTCGCCGCACGCTATGGAGGGCTCGATCGAGCGATCTGGAATGATTCATGGTATTATAGAACCATGCTTTCTTCATTCTCCTCTTCTTCTCTCCTTCTCTCTTGCCCCTTCCTTGCTCCCCAGTAGCTTTGAGTCACCAAATGCGGCGCCTCAGGAGTTCCGGTGTCGAAGCACCCGATGTCTCCTCCAATATACTCCAAATCGCTCAATATTCCACGAAATGCAACCAAACGCTCTTAAAGTATAATAGTTCCAATTATGAGCGTAAAAGCGTATGAAATATGTAATTGAGCAATCATTTTGACGTGTAATCATATAGATAAAACGTGGAATATAATGACACATCATTCTACGCACTCCAAATGATCCCTTGGACGAACTGCCTCTCTCCCACTTTGAGCCATGCCACCCACGAGATCTACGTGACTGCTCAGCAATGTGCTGTAACTGCTCTACCTGAATTCCCAACTCTTCCTTGCACTCAGCAATGGGTCCTCCTGAGCACTACAACTCTACCATGTAGCCAACTATTTTGCTGTAGACAGTCTGAGTCGCACATGGAGTTGAACCACAATGGGATATAAGCTGGATTCCATCACCTCAAGATCCCTTGCTGCTCACTACAGCTATCCCATCCTGCAACCGACCTCGCTTACATGTCACGACGTCCCTATAAGTCCCAAACGCTGCTTCACTAGAGCTCTCTGGTGCACCAAACCTTTGACTCAACATCTCCTAACCATGAAGCCTATAAAGGTTGCCAATCTTCTTTGTTGCCATCACAAAATGAATTCTCCTAGACGCCCGTAGTAGCTCTCCTTTGAGCACCACGCTACACCCCACACCAGTTAAAGCTCCAAGCAAAATAAGATTCCACTGCAAATCTGGTACATGCCTAACACCTGTGAGTAAGTGTGGCAAACAGGTCGGGTTGGATCGGTTTCGAGTCGGGTCAGATTTGACCCTACCCAGATAGGGGTAAACCCAAACCCGACCCAAATTGAATCTGGGTCAGGTTTAGTTTAAAGTAGATTAATTTAAAATTTTCAGTTTAAAAAAATTATTCTTTCACTCAAACTCAAACTGTGAAAACAAGCCTAGATCTCGCGACTAACTATAGTTATCCCAATGCACAAACCAACTAAACTATAAAGCTCTTAATACATAATTGAGCATTTACACTATTTAACTCCACTCAAAAATTAAGATTTGAATTTAGATTTGCAAGTGCTCATTTTTTGATATCCAGCTATCATTAAAAACTACCGTCTTTTTATTAAGCGCTACATAATTGTAAGTGGCTCGTCGCTTCAACATCTTTAATGACAGCGGGAAAATATAATTATATTTACCATTTTATTACCAATAAGTAGTTACAAGGAAGTAATGAAATTAACTAAAAAGTTAAAGATGAAGGGAATTTAACCCAAGACCTCTTAAAGAAAGACTACAACTTAGACCCTATAACCATAACTCGCACTTACAGTTGTTTGTTGAAGTGATTATATAAATTTATATAGAAAATGAAAGTCAAACGGGTAGAATCTACGTCAATCCAAGTTGAGGGGTCAAACCCGTACCAGACCCGGATTTTATCCGGGTCGAGTCGGGTCGACCCGGATCCTACCCGACCCGGATTGGCCCCTACCCAAACTCGGCCCATGAGTCTGGCTTCGGGTTGGGTCGGGTACATTTTGCCACCCCTACCTATGAGTGTTTGAATGGCTACATCCTGCATTTTGAACCGCGATGTGCTGACTCCTACCACTTTAGACATAGCTTAGTTTCCCATGTATAAGTCTGTGTTTAGTATTGGACTTCTCCCTACTTGGTATTGATGATAAGCAAACATAAATACTTGTGAGTAATCCTCTACTTGCAGTTAATCAATTACCTAAGCATATCATAAAGATCAATTAGCAATGGATGTCACTTAAGGATCAATCAAAGCATGAAAGGTGGATTGGATGATCAAAGATAATGAATGAAGCTCCTAGAAGACTTCAAGATCATTATATAGAATGAAGAGACGCTAATACAAGATGTAATCTTTTTATTCTCTTCTAGTATTTAGCTTAGAAGTAGAACTATATTGGAGCACACACACATCTTTATTTCTGTCCTAGAAAATCATTAGATCACATTTCCTTGGCATCCAATTCATAATTCTCAATCATATGCATTTTGGACTTTCAACAGGCGATTGTTGAACAATTTACAGTCACCTGACTCCAAACAGTCTCATGTGATTTGTTATACAGTCGTCTGTTTTACACATACTTTATCATTTGGTTTTTGGGCTTTTAGTTATAACTCTCATCAGGCGACTGATGTACAAAGTACATGCACCTGTCCAGTTATAGGTGCACGTGAATTGTTAGTCAGTCGCATGTCTCTCTCTTGCCCAAACATCTTTAACTTGTCTTCTTTCGGTCGGACGACTGATGTTGGTTTCGTAGTCGCTTGTCCATGGCACAGGCGCCTGTGAATGCTTCTTTTGTCGCCTATCTATACTTGTCTTAACACTTTGTGTTTTGGCAAGTTATGCAAGTTTTGGCCAGACGAATGATGTTGGTTTCACAATCGCCTGACCAAGGCACAGGCGCATGTGAATTCTTCTTCAGTCACCGGTCGATTCGTGTCCTAACACTTGGTGTTTGGCAAGCTTTGCAAGTTTCGGCCAGACGACTGTTAGTGGTTTCACAGTCTCCTTTCATGGCATAGGCGCCTATGGATACTACATCAGTCGCATGTCCTGTTTTCCTAAAACTTCCCGAGTTTCCTCAACTTACTCATGTTTCGCTCAGTCGCCTGTAGAAGGTTTCTCAGTCGTCTGTTAGGTTTACAGGTACCTGTTAGACCTTCATCAGTCGACCATCCTACATGGTAAGTTTTCGTTTGAATTCTCATCTACCCTCTGACACAGTGTAGCAATCGACTGTGGTTTCTTCACTAGTCGACTGTCCATTGTGTAAATTCTATCCATTGGCTGTTTCTCCACAGATTTCAAAGGGGTTTTTGGAAAATCTGTTTAAGGGTTTTAGAGAACCTATAATGAGAGCTTTTACTGTTCCATTGGAGCCTCTCTCCCCCCCAAATCAAGCTCTTTAGAATTCAAGCTTTCAATTCTCAAGCTCTCAAATCCAAAAGCGCTAGATTTCTAATCTCATTCTCTCTTGCTCTCCAACGTAGAATCAAAGTGATATCATCTAGGTAATTGGCGGTGACAAGAGAAAGGGCTTTCTCTCTTCCTGGAAGAGACTTCAACACAAAACACACTTGCTCCTTCAAGTTCTACTTTAAAGCATAGGTGATTGTGTAAGTGTTGTTATTTCATTATTTCGTATCTTTCGATATTAGTTTTACTCTCGTTTTGTAAGAGTGGTTTGCTTGATCCCAAGTTGTGGGAGTCAAGGACATCGATTGTGTTTCGATTATACTTGTAGGGTTGCTCCAAGTGTGTTTAAAGGAAACCTCAAGTTAGGGTTCTAACTTAAGTCTCTGGAAGTATCCGGTTGGAAGGGACGTAGGATTACTGGGAACAAGTTGGGAGTTGACTTTAGTAATCCGAACCCTTAAAACATACTTTGTGTTAGCATTGTTTCATTTTGGGTTTATTTATAATTTCGTATTTATTGTTGGTTAGGAATTTAAATTAATATAACTATCGTTTAAATTTTATAAACACTATTCAACCCCCCTTCTAGTGTTTTCCTCTTAGTCATGGTCCTTACAATTGGTATCAGAGCGCAAGGTATTTAGCTATGGCATCCAACAACAACAACAACGTTCATCCACCTCCTTCGTACAATAATCACGATCGTAATGGTGCGTCTACCATCTTTGAAGGACAAGCATGGTTCGTCCTCCACGTTTCAATGGCACGAATTTCGGCTATTGGAAGTGCCGGATGGAGACATTTCTTAGGAGTGCTTCTCTTTGGAGAACCTTCCATAAGGAGTACGTTAAACCCACCGAAGTGGATTTTGACAAATGGACTCCCGTCGAGAAGTTCACCGAGGTGAACAATGCCAAGTCAATGAATGCTCTTCATTACGCATTGGATCCGGATTAGTTCAATAAGGTATGCACATGTAAGAGTGCATATCAAATATGGAACCATCTCATCGTTACCCACAACAGAATGAACAAGATAAAGTTGTCTAAATTACATGTTGCTATACAAAATTTCGACATGTTTCATATGCAAGATAATGAGAATATTGCAACGATGTACGGTCATTTCAGCGACATCATAAATGAGCTTTAAGCTCTTGGTCAAGTATACACTCAACAGGATAAGGTGAGAAAAATAATCATGGGAATACCTCAAAATGTGAAAGAAGAGCAATCGCCATTAAGGAGATCAATGGCATGAAGAACTACACCACGGTAAATCTCATCGGTACTATCATGTCTTAGGAAGTAATAAGGGAGAACCGAATGAAGATTAGAGTGATGATTAACTCAACGGAGGCCAAGAAGAAAGCGTTAGCCTTCGAGGCTACTTCTTCATCCTCCGATAGTGAAGAATCCGAGAACGAAATGGATTTGGAAGAAATGGCACAAATTGTAGAGGAATATGCCCTCGGATCATTTGTATTTGATGCAAATGAAAATTTAAGCCTTGATAGGGACTAATTTGCATATGATGCAAAAGAGATTAAATGTGTCTTAAATTTTTTAAGACTATATTTAATTAAATAAACGCGTTGAAAAGGTTACCTAGATAACGGGATCGTCCCGCTCTAAACGCAGGTTCAAACCGCGTCAAAAACGGAGTCCAAATGCACAAGTTATAGCCAAAACAAGTCAGCCCAAACTGTTGGGCTGAAACCAGCGAAAATGGAGGCCCACCAAGCCCGAATTTTCTGGTTAGGGTTTTTTGAAACCTGGGATTTTCTTGACGGCTACGTTTCTAAGAGAATCATGACTTTTGGCTAACTTTGGACAATTGTTTGAAGGGTCAAACGGACTCGGATTGACGAGCCGTTTTTTCCTACGCGTTCACCGTTGAACCCTCTTTGATTTGGTAGGTTGTACCAACATTGAAGCTCAACGGTGAGGGAGTTAAAATTCGAGGAAGTTTGCCCTTTAAGAAAGGCAAACTAACTTGATTTTATTAATCCCAAATTAATAGTCCCACCTCGGTTGTGGAGAAAAGGTGAGAGTCAGCCGCCTCTATAAATAGAGGCACTCCCCCTTCCTCATAACTCGTCCCAAGCTCTAGATCTGAGCGGCTCTCGTAAATGTTGGAGCACGCTCGGATCTAAGCTAAATTAATATTCTCCTCTCCCTATAAATTTCTGCCTTACTCCTGCGGGCTCTAGCAAAGCCGCAAAGGAGTTCAGATTCTGGATCCGAAATCTAGGCGGAGGTTTCACTCGCGTGAAACTTTCTTCGGCGGTGGGTGGCTTGGCGACACGGGGATTGATCGCCTCGGGATGCGGAGCGGTTCGAGGAGCGGTGCGGGGAGCGGCTCAAGGAGCGGCTCGGCGTGGGACGGGAGCAGCTCGGAAGACGGCGCGGAACATCTCGCCTGCCCCAGGGCTGAGATTCCGGGTATGTGTTTAAGTTTTCATTTAATTATTCGCAGTAGTTAGATCCCTCTTGGGGTGGTCAGATCCACCCCAAGTTGGCAGAGTTCCTGGCTAATAGGGTCTGGTTCCTTAGGGTTGCATGTTAATTAGATTAACATAAAATTTTTCCGCTGCATTTCTGTCTATGTTCCGTCCGACTTAGGACATGACTAGAGTTTTTGTGCCCTAAGGGTCCCAGAAAACCCTTCATTGGTATCAGAGCCATCTCTGTATGCTGATCTTGGACTGCGAATTTATTATTTGAATGCTTTTACAGAAAAATGTTTTCTTTAAATTTATGCGATAAATTTAAATTTTTTTTTGTTTAAAAATTTTATATGATAAATTTTAAACATGTAAGTTTTAAAATGGAATTTTTTAATTTATGTGATAAATTTTAAAATTGTTTTAAAGCTTTAAAACTTTATGCGATAAGTTTAAAATGTTGTTTAAAATTTTATGTGATAAATTTTAAACATGGAATTTTTTAAATGATGTTTTAAATTTATAAGATATTTTACAAACTGATTTTAAAAAGTTTAAAATTTTTTATGCGATAAATATTTTAAAGTGGCATGCAAATGTTATGATTTTTAAACAAGCTTTTACTTTATGAGATAAAATAAAATGTTTTAAAAATCGTATTTTTAAATTTAAATGTTAAATTTAAGTATGCATGCTAAAATTGTTTATGCGATAAACTTTAGTCTATTTAATTGTTAAATAGTTGTACACTTTTTATGCGATAAAATTAGTGTAAATTTTAATGGCTATGTCTTCTTGTCCCTTATTTGATAACACAAGACAACCCTTTAGGTTAGCCATTAAGTAATGATTAAAATTTACTAATTGAATTTTAATGACATGCTATGTTTTAATAAAACATTAACAATACTTCAAGACCTAATTCCTGATTAGGGTAGTCCTTTTAATGAATTTTTAATTTTAATTGTTATTATTAAATCATTAAAGGACTTCGCTTTTAGCGTTGGTTAATAAATTTATTAAAATCCTAATAACGATTAGGATAGCACGTGAACCTTATAGTTGATAAGGACTTAATAAAAGTTATTAAACAAATCCTAAAATTTTGAATTTAAGGATGCAACTAGTTGATAGGATTAATTAGTTGTTAATAAAAGCTGTTTAGTCTATGGCACACATACAAAAATGACAAGCTTCATTCAATGGACCATGATCCAGTCAATGTGCTTGGCTAAGAGTTCTGGATCAACCCTTACTAGTCTAAGGGGTAGTGATCCTGGCTTAGTCAATTCCCTGGCTGTGTTCCGCTGGACCGCAATGTCGCGAATCATGATTGTATGACACCCTGGACTATATCTAGTCAATGCGTTATAAATCTTATTAAAGATTAATCTGTATCCCTCCTTGATTTTGGAGCTTGGTAACTCAAAGAAGACAATTATAGTTGTTGAGTCTCCTCAAGCTATGACATGTTTATCTTTAAGGAACAAACTCCAACATACATGTGATGTAGTCTAGACTTGACCCAAATCGATATGTCGGGTCTCCTCGAGCATCGATCTAAGTCAAATCTGGACACGAAATCAAGGGTCTGACTTGACCAATCATTATGATTTATTGAGTCTCCTCAAGATCATAAGTGACTGTGGGTAAAAAACGATAGGGAGTCACATGTGATGTGATTGACTAAGAGTTAGTCTACCAATCATGGAACCAATCAACTTGTTGAGTCTCCTCAAGGTTGTGAGGTTCAGGATGATTGGATCCCTCTTTCACTAAATTTTAATTCGATTAAATCGTTCGTTATTAAGCTTTGAAACGATCGTAAAAATAGTGGGAGGATATAGATAGATAAAAGCCATTCTACCTATATTTAATATTGAACATATGCTAAACTAGGGCAAGACTATGTTTACCGAAGGAATCAAAATATAAATTTTAATGGAATTAGTTAATTGGTCAAATAGGTTAATTAATTGAATATCAAGTTAAATTCTAATTGATAGAATCAAAACTATATTCTCGTTGACATTAAAATGACCTTCTAAAGAACAGACTTAAGAAATATGATTTCATTAAGTTCTGGGTCCAACAAATAAATTCACGCAACATGTCACTCATCTCTATATGAGGCAGCTTGAACATATAGGATATTCGAAGTATGTTTCTCCCTACAACTTGTCGAGCTACCCTCAAGGTTGTATGGACAAACAATTTTGATCCGCAAAGTTCAAGAATTCGATCAAATTGTTTGAGTTGAATACGAGTGCATGAGCGATGCAAGGCTATGTATCCCAACCGGATCTTGAGACAAGCAACTTCTTGAGCTACACTCAAGATTGCAACTCTCAGGCGTTTGGATACATGAGACGCTTTTGTAGCCATTTATTTATGTTGGGCTATTTAAATATCTAAATGTGATTTAGAAAAGGAAGAAGGCACTACGGGAAAGTCAATCGAGTTTAATAGTTTAATTTATCATTAGTAAAGGCATAAGTAAGAGGAAATGAAAATGTGACATATTTTGATGTCACGATTTTATAATTATTGTTATACAAAAGACGTCTAACACAATTTGACGAATGTCGTCACCTCGCTTCTGAAGCAATGTTTTGTGTTAGTAATTTATGTATAATGATAAAATATATATTAAATGTTAATATATATATATATATACACACAAGATAGTAGCAAACTTGTATGGAAAAATAGACTAGGCCGTATCGAGAGACTAAGCTTCACAAGTCACATAAAGAGGGGTCTGACCTCTCGTATTATGAAGTCTGTGGACACTTGTGAGTCTTATCCTCTTAGATAGAATGGCCGAAACCCATCTGTAAGACAGAGGGAGAATGAGTTGTCGAACTCAGTCTGGTACATACTGATGAACCTGAGTCTAGATTAACCAAATCAAGTTATTCGTATATTTTATTAAGACACGTGTTCTTGATGAAACACAAGTCTGATAAAATAAAGAACGAAATGACTAAAGTATTTAAATTGATTCGATTAGATCGAATGGTCAAATACTTAGCTACATAAAATCTTGCGAAACTAAAAGAAAATGTGATTTTCTCTCAGGTCAAGTCTGTAAACACATCCGTGTGTTAAAAGGTATGAATCACACTTAGTTAGACTTGGTGTGATCCATTGTAAGTGACTATGAGTTAAGTCCTCCTTCTGGGTTAAGTCCCATATAGTAATGCCTAGGTTTTGATAATGTCCTGTGAGGACATTATCAATAAGATATTTATTAAATCAATCATTAGGAAGTTGTATAATTACTCGAATTTCGTGAGACGAAGAGTCGAGTTAAACATCATAACTGATGATGACTTAGTCAACTTCCGGGATGAAATTCGGAGTAGTAACTCCGATTTATAACTTGATGCAATCAGAACAGGTCCATGTGCGTAAATAAATTTTGGAATTTAGTTTACGTACCCAAGGAAAATGTTTCCTCACTTTCTGCAAGTAAATCTTTAAGTTGAAAGATTGGTGCAGAAAAGAAAGTAGTGAAGTGCAATCATGTTGGTCGATAACGGGTTTCATCCTAATTCCTATAAAATGGATTATGTTGAAACCGTCTCGCCAGTAGATGTGCACAGATCTACTCGGACCAAACTCGATGTAAAAAGCTTAAGTTGACCATGAAAATTGGAGCATTCACTTATAAGTTCATTTTTCTAAATATGATTTAGACGGACCAACTTATATGAATTAGCCAGATAGTTTTCAAGGTCAGTGGGAGCGTATAAATTACATGCGAGGCATCAAAGGGATGTAACATATATTTTGACAAAGTGATCAAAAGAGTTTGATACTTTATCAGAAATAAATATGAGCCATTTGAAATGACCAGTAACTAATTTAAATGATTATCGTAAGGTACGATGAACTGGATAAGATCCAGGGAAATAAATATTATGGATTCCGACAGACCTAGTGAATTATTTGAATGAGATTCAAATGGTTGGTCTAATATGAACATAGAAACTCCCTAAGTCTATAGTGTAGACGGTTTTAGCAGATCCACTCACGAAGGCTCTACCACATGAAGTCAGGAAAACTTATGTGTAAAAACGGTATTAGATACCGAGATAAATGGGCCTGAGTGCAAGTGGGAGATGTTGAGAGATGATACCCTCGAGGCTATCTATTTTCATGTGTGAATAGCACAAACATCTTGTTCGAAATAACAGTAAGCTGTTTGGTAATAATTTATCTAAAGTTATGTTATAATGTAGTTAACATTGGATATTAACTTAGGTAAAGTCCTAAGACTTTATGCAAGGTCAAACAGGTATCGAGATGAGTATCTCGAACATGGAGAAATGTTTGACCGTCTGTAGCATAAGTCTAAAAGGGTTCGTGGTTGTAGATGTTTCGAGACTAGGATATCGAAACATCAGATAGACCATTGTGTCTTAGTCTTCACCGTATAGCGGTGGCGATGATCTCATGATCGCTTGACTTGGTGAAGTCGTTGACGAGACACAGGTGCTCATTAGAGAATGAGTTCACTGAACGATCCACAAGAGTTATCATATGGTTATATTGACCAATCTGTCAATGATGACTCTAAGTGATGATAGGCTAGTTGGTCTTTTGACTTGAGGTCATTTTGACGAACCTGTGCGTGAACGGTGCCACTTAGATCAAATGACCTAGCTTCGAGGCAAGCCCTGTCGAAAGGTCTTTGATTAGGTGACACTTGAAGCGTATGAGGAGAGTAATGACCAAGAGAGGATTCGTCTCTCCCGGTCAATGGGAGTTAGTGTCGTAGGGTTAGTTCGGTCTTTAGTAAAAACTCTGGCCAGAGTATGTTGGAAGAAGTCCAACATTTTTTGACTAAAAGTTCGATAGAAACTAACCGGAATCAAGTTATTGGGGTTGACAGTTTGACCGTACCCTAGACTTGATCTACACGACATAGTTTAGACGAAGAGACTATAACTGCGGAATTCATCACGGAAACAGTCAGGGTGGTCCCGACAATACTCATGTTAATGAGTCAACCACATAATGATGATTCCTGAAGCAGGGACGGCAACCACTGCTCGTGGTCACTGCCGTATAGGACTTCGAGCCCAACATGTTGAAAGGGTCAGGCTGTAGGGTCTCACACAGAGTGCGATTTTCGTCTAGTAATAGGTAGAAATTAGTTAGGGAGAATAATTTGCATTTGATGCAAGGGATAAAATATTGCAAAAGATGTTTGCAATCATCTCCTGCATTCGGGATAAATGATCCTAAGTGCAAGTGGGAGATGTAGAGGAATATGCCCTCGGATCATTTGTATTTGATGCAAATGAAAATTTAAGCCTTGATAGGGACTAATTTGCATATGATGCAAAAGAGATTAAATGTGTCTTAAATTATTTAAGACTATATTTAATTAAATAAACGCGTTGAAAAGGTTACCTAGATGACGGGATCGTCCCGCTCTAAACGCAGGTTCAAACCGCGTCAAAAACGGAGTCCAAATGCACAAGTTATAGCCAAAACAAGTCAGCCCAAACTGTTGGGCTGAAACCAGCGAAAATGGAGGCCCACCAAGCCCGAATTTTCTGGTTAGGGTTTTTTGAAACCTGGGATTTTCTTGACGGCTACGTTTCTAAGAGAAGCATGACTTTTGGCTAACTTTGGACATTTGTTTGAAGGGTCAAACGGACTCGGATTGACGAGCCGTTTTTTCCTACGCGTTCACCGTTGAACCCTCTTTGATTTGGTAGGTTGTACCAACATTGAAGCTCAACGGTGAGGGAGTTAAAATTCGAGGAAGTTTGCCCTTTGTGAAAGACAAATTAACTTGATTTAATTAATCCCAAATTAATAGTCCCACCTCGGTTATGGAGAAAAGGGGAGAGTCAGCCGCCTCTATAAATAGAGGCCCTCCCCCTTCCTCATAACTCGTCCCAAGCTCTAGATCTGAACGGATCTCGTAAATGTTGGAGCACGCTCGGATCTAAGCTAAATTAATATTCTCCTCTCCCTATAAATTTCTGTCTTACTCCTGCGGGCTCTAGCAAAGCCGCAAAGGAGTTCGGATTCTGGATCCGAAATCTAGGCGGAGGTTTCACTCGCGTGAAACTTTCTTCGGCAGTGGGTGGCTCGGCGACACGGGGATTGATCGCCTCGGGATGCGGAGCGGTTCGAGGAGCGGTGCGGGGAGCGGTTCAAGTAGCGGCTCGGCGTGGGACGGGAGCAGCTCGAAAGACGGCGCGGAACATCTCGCCTGCCCCAGGGCTGAGATTCCGGGTATGTGTTTAAGTTTTCATTTAATTATTCGCAGTAGTTAGATCCCTCTTGGGGTGGTCAGATCCACCCCAAGTTGGCAGAGTTCCTGGCTAATAGGGTCTGGTTCCTTAGGGTTGCATGTTAATTAGATTAACATAAAATTTTTCCGCTGCATTTCTGTCTATGTTCCGTCCGACTTAGGACGGGACTAGAGTTTTTGTGCCCTAAGGGTCCCAGAAAACCCTTCACAAATGGCAAAGAATTTCCACCGCTTCTTTCGAAAAGGTAAATTTCCTTCCAAAACTAAATTTGATTCCATTAACAATACTTCGTCTCTTTGTTTTAAGTGTAACACTACTGGGCACATCAAGAAGGATTGCCCGATGCTAAGAAACAAAGAAAAGTGGAAAGCACCAAAGTACCACAAGTCCGACAAATTCAAGTAGGACAAGAAGAAAGGACTTGTTGGGACATTCGATGATTCAAGCAGAGATTCCTCAATTGAATCCGAGGATGAAAAGGGTGAGAGTGCACATATATACTTCGTGGTCCGAGAAGATCTATTCTCCGATGAGAGTAATATTGACAACGATGAACCCGAGATAACCATGGATGAACTTCGTATTGCTAACGAAGAATTATTTTCTAAGTATCAATCTCGTATGCTTAGATATACTACTTTAAAGAAATCGAATGTTAGCAGATCATTCATGCCATGCATCATCAATAATTACACCATTGTTGATACACTTACACTTGAGAAAGCAAATTTGATTTCTTAAAATGACATCTTGAGAAATGAGGTGAATTCCCTCAAACCTCAACTAGATCAAAATTATTCTGAAGATAGTATTGATCTAGCTTCACAAAACACACAATTGGGTATTGAGAATGAATCTCTTAAAACCCAAGTGCACGAGCTGAAAACATGTGTGTCCACTTTGAATACCAATATTTCTTCTCTTAAGGAGAAATATGAGCTCATGTTCTCCCAAGTTAAGAGATTTAACAAAAGAAAAGGGCAATTGGATGAATTGCTTGCAAACCAATTTCCAGCCATACAACGTGTTGGACTAGGTTATGTGGAAGTAAATGCATCCAAATCTCGCACATCCTATAATGATGTAACCATAGATTTTGTGAGGCCATCCTCTGCTGCATCCACCAGTGGCATCAAAAACAATATTGGTAGCAAACCTACCAAGAAAGACACCACTACACACTCTCCTTCTTTTGGCAAGAAACCCACTAACGGTGGAAGCCAAAAGAAAGGTTATGCATATATGTACACCAACACTCATACACGTAGGAAATCTCCTACTTCACATGTGGACATGTATGACTCATTTTATGCTCCACACCCACGGACACATGTAAACCCTCACATGAGAAATACTCATGCACGTGCTCCTACACATACATATGTTCATGCACATCATCCTCCCATGTATGCACATCCACCTCATCACATGCATGCTCCATATGTTGCATATAATATGCATGCTCCTAAATTTGCATATAACCCCTATATTTCTCATGCTTATCCACCTTCATCTTAATATGCTAGATCTCATTCTCCTAGGAAGCATGCACCACATAGAACTCACCCAAATGTTCATGCAACTAGGAAAAGGGCACACAAAACATACAAAATTTGGGGTCCTAAGAACACTAGCATAAATGATAGGAATGCTTATGTTAATTCATACTTTAGTGATGTGATAAATAGTGGTAACTAAGTTGGAAAGCCAAAGTCCACTTGGACTTGGTTTCCAAAGGGCTAATCCCTTTGGACCCAACAAAGCTTGGGTATCATGAGCTTATGGTATATTATGTAGGTATCCAAGAACAAGAAAGAGAGCAATAATAGACATATTGGCTCCAAAAGGAAAGGATGGATACTCGATAGCGGATGCTCCAAACACATGACGGGAGATCCCACATTGCTCTCCGAAGTGGTTAGCATCAAGGATGGTGCAACGGTCACTTTTGGAGCCAATCAAAAGGGAACCATCATTTGAGTATGCAAAGTCGGTAATCCTTCCAAACCACTTATTACCAATGTTTATTTAGTTAGTGGTTTATATCATAACCTTATCTCCATTAGTCAACTTTGTGACAAGGGTTACAAGGTTAACTTTGGAGAATTTGTAAAATTGTAGATATTGATTCGCATGTTTTATTTATCGGTATTAGACATAAAAATATTTATTATTTGAGCTTGACTAAAACATAGAACATTGCTTAGTTGTTAATACAAATGAACAACTATTATGGCATCGCTATTCTGGTCATGTTCATTTTAAGCACTTATATAAGTTAGCTAAGCATGATCTTATTAAAGGTTTTCCGAAAATAGTTTTTAGTAAGAAAAACTTTTGTGATTCATGCCAAAGAGGTAAACTAAGTAAATCGTCTTTTAAACTTAAAGATGGCATAACTTCTAAGAGGCCCCTAGAATTACTTCATTTAGATTTATTTGGGCCAACTAGAACCGCATCTTTCGGTAATGCTCATTATGGATTAGTGGTCGTAGATGACTTCTCTAGATTTACTTGGGTTTTATTTTTAACCAATAAAAGTGAAGCTTTTAAAGAGTTTACTATATCTACAAAGAAAATTTAAAATTTCTTAGGAACCACCATTATCATTGTTCGTAGTGATCATGGAGGAGAATTTGAGAATGATTGTTTCACTAAGTTTTGTGATGACAACGGGATTATTCACAACTTCTCTTTTCCTTGCGCACCACCACAAAATGGTGTTGTTGAGAGAAAGAATAGGACCCTAATTGAGTGTGCTCGCACCATGCTCCATGATAGTCATCTTGGACTACAATTTTGGCCGGAGGCGATGCACACGACATGTTATGTGCTAAATATGATCCTAGTGTGGCCCCGAACAAACGAAACTTGTTTTGAATTGTTTTATGATGAAAAGCTGCAAGTTAAATATTTTCGTGTTTTTGGTTCAAAATGATTTATAAAGACACCTATGGTACTTAGATAAATTTGAGACAAGATTCGATGAAGGAATTTTTGTTGGATATTCCACACATAACAAAGCCTACCGGATATACAACAAAACCACTTCAACAATTGAGGAATCACTTCACGTATCATTTTATGAAGATTTTGATATTCCTCATGTTGTTGTTGATAGTGTAGATGTTTTATGTGATTCCGTTAGTAACGTTAAAATTAAAGATTCTATTAATGAGACTAACAATACTAATGAAATTGTCGACCGTTCGCAATCACCCTCATGACCAAATAATTGGAGATATTGGTGTGGGTGTCTGAACAAGGTCAAGGATTGATGAGTTCTCCCATTGTGCATATGTCTCTACCATTGAGCCAAAGAACATCCAAGAAGCATGTGAAGATAGCTCTTGGATAGTTGCAATGGAAGAGGATCTCAAGCAATTTGAAAGAAATGAAGTTTGGGAGCTCATTCCTCTTCCAAGTGATCACCAAGTGATTGGGACCAAGTGGATTTTTAAGAACAAGACCGATGAGGACGAGGTCATCACAAAGAATAAAGCAAGGTTAGTAGCTCAAGGCTATCGACAAGAGGAATGTATTGATTGCAAAGAATCCTTTGTCCCGTAGCTAGATTAGAAGCTATTAGGATGCTTTTATCTTTTGCATCTCATAAAAATTTTAATTATTTCAAATGGATGTTAAACGTGGATCTTTAAATGGTATTGTTAATGAAGAAGTTTATGTTTCTCAACCACTCGGTTTCATTCATGAAAAATTTCCAAACCATGTTTTCAAACTTAAGAAAACGTTACAGGGGTTGAGACAAGCTCCTAGAACTTGGTATGATCGACTCATAACCTTTCTTTTGGATTTAGGTTTTAAAATGGGTGAAGTTGATTCAACTCTTTTCGTTAAAGATTATGAAAATGACATCCTCTTAATTCAAGTTTATATAGACAATATAATATTTAGTTCTACTAACTTTAATCTTTGCCAAGAATTCTCTAAGTCTATGAAGGATGAATTCGAAATGAGCCATATGGGGAGCTCAATTACTTCCTTGGACTACAAATTCGATAAATGAAGGATGAAACTTTCATACATCAAACAAAGTACACTGGGGAACTTATCAAGCGATTTGGGATGGAATTGTCTTCAATCAAGCGGACTCCCATGAGTACGACAACCCATCTACAAAAGGATGAGAACGGAAAAGATGTATATGTTCGTCTATATCGAGGTATGATAGGTAGCTTACTTTACTTAACCGCTAGTAAGCTGACGTGCGTCTATATTTCATATATTCACGCACGTTTTCTTTTGTGTTTCTCCGTGTTTTTCCGCCGTCTCTTATTCGTTTTCGTATGTTTTCCCGTTTTCTTTCACTTTTCTTTGTTTGTACATGATTGCAGGGGATTGACCATATAGGGGACGTTTAATGATGATATCCCAAGTCCCCGGAGCAACGGGAGAAGTCACGCGTGATCCAGGGGGTCAAACGGCGAAGTATTCATCTTTCAGCCCCTCACCCGGTCGGTTGGTCATCTCCAACCGATCGGGTGATGCACGCGTGCACCAACCGGTCGCTACCGCAGCTAACAAAGAAGTCACCTGACCGGTTCACAGACCGGTTCTGCGGGCGGCTGTTCTCTGTTTTCTCGAGCAGAATTCCAACCGATCGGGTGACTCTCACCCGATCGGTTCATCTGTAGCTGAAGAAGATGAGCTGAAGACACGGACGATTCAACCGGCCGATTCACCCGACCGCTCCAAGATCCAACCGGTCGCTCAAGAACTCACCAGATCGGTTCATGTGATCGGGTGAAAACTCGCCGTTTTCTGATATTATTTGTAACGGATCAACCGATCAGTTGACTTGTCAACCGATCGGTTGATGCGACGGCCTATATATAGAGCCCCTAGGGTTCCAAAAACGGGAGTTGCTGTTTTTCTACTGTTTTATTTCCTTGTGACGGCTGTAATTGTTACTCTTTTGTAAGTATTCAGATCTTTCTAAAATTTTAGTATTGTCTTTATTACTCCTTTACTTCCGCTTTGCAATTGTCCGATTATGAATTCAACGGTTAAATTTCATTTAGATTGCTTTTTCATGAATTTTTGTGAGTAGTTCCCAAATCTGGGATTTTGGTGGAAACCCCTTCGGGGGCTCTTCCCGATGCGTCCGTAGGGTTAGGAAATCGATAGGGAGTACGAATCTAACGGTTACGCGGGGTGTTTCATTGTCATCGGCGGGAAAAAGACCGCCTTTGACCGTTGGGCCAAGGGGGAATAAACTTGGCGGTTGACTCCCTAGCCATAGCTCACGCCTTTAGCGTAGACGCCGAATCCTAGCACGCGGGAGCGGCAGGATGAGACATCAGGAGATATCGTTGCGGGCTTAGTGCTCCCGGGATCGATCAGTGTTAATGGACACGGGAGTGCCCACTGATCGAATCCGGGAAGTCCGGTGTATCATCCTGGGCACCGACCGGAATATCGGGCCCATGGGACGCCGGTACCACTTTCAGAGGCAACGTCTCACCATTAGACCCTAATCCCGATCGCTATCCATACCCGTAGGCCGTATCGGCGGGAGTCTCTCGTCGGGTTGGAAACCAAAGTCCCGGGTTTACTTTCTTTTTGTTCATACCCTTTTATTTCCTTTCGTGACAACCATCTACCGATTCGGGCTAGCTCGCCCCTCGGGGTGATTTTGGTCCTACCTGACCCAAGCACAACCTCGCCTCCCTGAGTTCGATATTCCCGCACCCTACACTAACCGTGAAACTTGCGGTAAACGACACCGCACCGCCGCGACGCAAGCGGGACGCCGGTCAAGTTTATGGCGCCGTTGCCGGGGAGGCAACGTGCTTGATATTTTAGGATCTCTTGAACCCTCGTGTCTAGCTCACATCCCTACCTCGCGATAATTTTCGCATTCTCTTTTTTTTCTTTTTCTTTTTGTTTTTCATATTTTTTACTTCTTATTTTATCTGTTTCTTTCCCACTTGTCGCTTCACGGGTGTTTGTTGTTTTTCATGCGTAGGAGTTCAAGGAGTCTTGACGACTTGATTCCCCTCGATCCAGAGATTAACGCCACCCTTAGGCGTTTGGCCACCGAGAAGCGAAGAAGGGAAGATCCCGAATCCATGGAGGAGAACACCCCACCTCACAAGTCTCTGCTGGAGTACTCGATGCCCTCCATCGAGTCAACTTCCGCCATCCGATCTCTAGCTATTGCGGCCCAAAGCTTTGAGCTGAAGCCGTCTCTAGTGACATGGATCCAGCAGGACCAGTTTGCGGGTGCGCCCATGGAGAGCCCGATAGAGCACCTGGACTCCTTCTTGGAGAAGTGTGACACCTTCCGAATTAATGGTGTCACTACAGAGGCTATCCATCTGAAGTTGTTCCCCTTCTCTTTGCGGGACAAAGCCAAGCAATGGTTAAGGGGGAAGGACCCCAACACTTTCAACACCTGGGAGAAGCTCTCCAACGCTTTTCTGACGAAGTTCTTTCCCCCGGGGAAGACCATGAAGTTGAGGAGTGAGATCTCCTCCTTCTCCCAGGCCAGCCACGAGTCCTTGCATGAGGCTTGGACGAGATATAAAGAGATGCAAAGAAGATGCCCTCACCATGAGCTTCCGAAGTGGCAGATTATCAATCTGTTCTACAATGGGTTGAGGGATGACCTTAAATCTTCTATGGACGCCGCGGCTGGGGGTTCCTTCATGTCCCGAAGCAAGGAAGATGCTGGGAATATTCTGGAAAACATGGCATCCAACAATGAGCGGTGGTGCGACGAGAGAGCCACACCAAGAACTGGGGGTATACACAGAGTCGAGGACGTCGACAAACTTTCAAGCAAGTTCGACTTGCTTTCGACCCAGATCTCCGCACTGATGGTAGGAGCTGGTGGGGCCGGTACACAGCAAGTTTCTGCGGTAGAGTCCGAATTCCTTGGGGAATTCAACGGTGGTGACATCTCACCACCGTTGGATCAGGCGAGCGCACTATTTTACAACCCCACGGGGAATGCGCCATATCCGCCAAGGACAAATTCCAACCCGGCCTACTCTCCCAACAACCGGAACCACCCGAATTTCAGTTACCGCCCACCATTTCAGCCCTCGCCGCCTCAGCAGCCGCAGCAACAAATCTATCAGCCGGCTAGACCACCGCAGAATCAGGGTCAGCTGCAACCGTTTCAGCAGCAACCTCAGCAACAAACGTACGCTCCCAGGAATCAGCAGCCGTTCCAGCAGCAGCAGTATGGCCAACAGAGGGTCGTCTCTCCGGTTGAGTCTCTCTTGACTCAATATATTACCAACCAGGAGAGAATCAACCAAAAGCTGGAAATGGGCCAGCGGACCCTCACGGACCAAGTAACCCAGCTGGGGTTACATGTGGCGAACCTTGCTAGGTCACAAAACCAATTGCCGCCACAACCGGAGGTGAACCCGAGGGGAGCAACACAAGCATCGGCACTCGTGCACGAGCACGCGAATGTGTCCGCTATCGTTCTGAGAAGCGGGACACAAATCCCTTCTAGAGTGCCCCCTAGCAACCCGGAAGCACCATTGGTCGTCGAGAGACCGACTGAAAAATTAAACGACACCGGTGCTTCGTCACCAAATCCCATGACTCCGGAGGGAGTGTCTGAAGAAGAGAAGAGGAAGAAGGAAGAGAGCCCAAGAGTGTATAAACCCGTTGTGCCATTTCCACAACGGTTGGCTCAGGTGAAAATTGATGAGAAATATGGGAAGTTCTTCGCTATGGTCAAGGACCTAAGCTTGCAAATCCCCTTCTTGGAGGCAATTGAGACAATCCCCTCCTATGCAAAATTCTTGAAAGATTTGGTGACCAAAGGGTCAAGAAAAGAGAAAGTGGTGCTGACGGCAGAATGTAGCGCTCTTATCCAGAGGGATAACCCGCCAAAGCTCAAGGACCCGGGGAGCTTCTCTATCCCTTGCATGATCGGGGCTGTGAAGATTAATCGTGCACTCGTCGATCTAGGAGCGAGTGTTAGCTTGATGCCCTTGTCGATGTACAGAAGGATAGGAATGGGTGATTTGGAGCCCACCGGGATGACCCTACAACTAGCTGACCGGTCGGTCAAATATCCAGTGGGAATTGTTGATGATCTCCCTGTGAATGTGAGAGGGGTGCATGTGCCTGTTGACTTTGTAGTCATGGACATGCCTGAAGACGCACACACCCCCATTATCCTGGGACGGCCTTTCATGGCCACTGCAGGCGTTCTTATAGATGTGAAGAACGGAAAACTCTCCTTGAACATCAGCGGAGAGAAAGTTGAGTTTAACCTGGGACTATCCATGAAGCACCCCGACCCTCCTGATGACCTCCGGTGTAATTTGCTGGAGATAGAAGAAGAAAAGGCTGTAGAGGAGAGCTCCTGGGAGATTCTCCTGAGAAACCCCCCCCCCCCCCCCCCCCCCCCCCCCCCCCGATGACTTGGGGAATTCTGAAGATGAAGAAGGCCCCGAAGATAAAGAAGCTACTGGAAGACCGAGTGCAGCAAGAGCGACCCCTCCCGGGTTCCCCAAGTTTCCCCCTGTAAGGAGAACGGGGAAAGAGCTTACAGACCTCACTAAAGACGAGGTCCGAATCCTGAAGAAGATGGCGGGAAGCGCCAACACCAAGGAAAAGCCCCCGGATCTCAAGAACAAAGGGAGGGTGGTCGAGCAAGTACTTTTCCAGCCGCTGACTACCCCGAGCGCCTTCAGCTCCAACAAGGAAGAGATGCCTAAGTTTGTGCATCACCCGTATAAGCCACCATGAGCATCTCTTGCGGGCGTCGAGCCAACGACGTTAAACAAGTGCGCTTCATGGGAGGCAACCCATGTTCTAAACTTTTTCCCACTTTTTAACGTTAATTTTTACTTTATTTTATCTATTTTTATAAATAAAATCAGCCGCGAGAACATCCGTTCGGGGACTTAAGCAAATTTCTTGGTTTTTGCAGGAAACAGGCCTCAACCGATCGGGTGACAACTCACCCGATCGGTTGGGATGTATCAGATACATGCCGAGATCTGTCCCCGAATGAACCGATCGGTTGAGTAATGAAGAGACCGGGTGGAAGACCGGGTGAGCTGGGGAGAACTTTCGGAAAATTTTGAGGAATATCAACCGATCGGTTGAGTTTGAGCACGATCGGTTGACCTGACCGGGTGACAAGCCCTAAGTTCTCGGGAAATTTAGTGGAGCGGCCAACCGATCGGTTGACAAGTCAACCGATCGGTTCGCCTGTAGCATTTCTTCGGCAAAATTTTCGACCTAACAGTCAACCGATCGGTTGAAAAGTCACCCGGTCGGTTCGACTTAAAATCCTATATAACCACCCCCGACACCCGTTCGTTTTCTCCCTCGCCCGATCGCCCGACCCTCTGCCGTTTCGTCTCCCGTCGTGCGCCTTCCTGCTCTCTTCCCCAAGATCAGCCTCGATCTTCTTCTCCAACCATTTCCCTACCCATCCACCATCATTTCTCTCCATTCCCCCGTCATCTCCCTACACACAAACCCTAGATTTCCCCCAATTCCCCCCCGCTTCGGAACTTGTTGAAGAGATCGCTGCGGCTTCACATCGTGCTCCAATCGAGCAGCATCGGGGCATCCACGAGCAACTATCTTCATCTCATTTTGGGTAACCTCGCTCCTTTGCTTAATTTTAATCTTTTCCCAAATATTCTGTTTGCTTGTTGGTCGTATTTTGTGTTTGTGTTGAATTCGTTGTACTTTCACACACCTACGCGCACAAGCACACCTACACAATGCCTCCCCGCCGTATTAAACCCACCGACGCTAGCTCTTCGAACCCTAGGCCCACCCGTCGTACCCGTCGCACACAGCCCACCACCTCTAACCCATCCACCACACCACGCACCACTTCCCCACCTCCCGGTTACGACCCCGAATATGGGATGCAATTCCAATCCGATGACCATGCCGACCGATTCACGGCCATGGTCCTCCTTGCTGGTCAGGGTGGTCGGATAACCCAGGAATCCGTCGACCGTGACCTCCCCTTCCTTCAAAACTTCATTCGCCACATCCGCGAAGACCCACCCGACGTCTCCGAGCTCCACATTCCACCCCCCACGACTCCTAGTCCCCAGCGGAGGCCCCCGTCACCACCCCCAGAGGGTGGTGCCCCTGCTTGATTTTTCTCTCCCGCTTTTGACCCCCCCCATTTTTGTGCCCATCTGTCTTTTCGGGGCCCCGCTTTGTCTCTGTCGGAGGGAGGGGACTATTTGAGTGTTATTTTCTAGATTCACCCCCTTTTGTTTTTGACTCCCCCTTGCACATATCTGGATTTCATTGATCATATCGTTTCGCTAGCTCTTTCTGGTCTAGCTTGGGGGAAGTCTATTTCGGTGTGCTGTCGTGTTTTGTCTGTTTTTCTCCTTTTTGTGTGTGTGCTTGCTTTTCACTTTTTGAGTGTCGTGTCACGTGATTTTATTTTATTTTTATTTTCGTATTGTTTGATTTTGATCTTGTTTTTTTCTTTCTTTTTCACTTTTATCTATGTGTTTTCCTCGTTTCCATTTCTTTTCGTGTCTGTGCGTATTTCCCCCCCCCCCTTTTCATTGCCCTCCCGTACTCACTCATATTGCATTGAGGGCAATGCAAACTTCAGCTTGGGGGAGTCGCACTTCGTGCGTCATTTGTGTTGTTTTTCTGCGTTATTTGAGTCGTTTTCCATCGTGTTTTTCTTTTTTTTTCTTTTCTTTTTCCTTCTTTCTTTAGCTCTTTCTCCTAGAAATGAATCCTATGATGAATCGCCATAAAGTCACACACACCTAGCATTGCATCGATAATCACACTCACTAACTAACCCTAGGATTTCGAGTCCTCTTGCATTTCACGCATCGTGGGTCCACTTAGCTTTTTGTGAGTCGTGTGTCGTGACTAGCATTTGGTGTGCTTCTGCTTTGTGATTTTACTTTATATACTTGTCCAGGAATGACCCCTAGATTGTCATGCTCCGATTTGAATATGCGGTTTGCTTCTAATGTCTGCTTCTATATGCATGCTATTTATATCGTATACTTCAATTCGCATGCGTCGGGATTCCACAACTAAGGACTAGGATACCCCATTTAGCCTATGCTCTATTTAGCAACAATAGTCTCCTTTGCCCGAGTGTTTAGATTTCGACTTCTTTTTTGTTTTACTTGGTGCAAATCCCCTCGTCGTGTACCGTTCTCCCACTTGGGAGAGTACACATGTGTATAGCCAATATCCCAAAAATTCAAAAAGAAAAAGATTGTATAGCCAAAAAGCCAAAAAAAATATGCAAATACCCAAAACCCAAAAAAAAATTCCCATATGAATATTTTCATACTTGCCAAGAATAAAGGGAAGGCGAGAATTTGCACCGAGTGTTCTTCTCCACATCATCTCAACCCCCGTCGTTATCGAAAGCGCTTGGCTTAGGAGCTATTTAGCTTGTATCTTGGCTATAGTGGCGTGATTTCCTAGACCCTAGTTGTGGAGTCCCCGATGCATGATACGCTTATTTTCCCACTCTTCTCATGCATTATTGAACTTATATTCGCCGCTCAATTCAATTCGGATCGATATTTTGGGTCATTTCTTGGATTTGTGTATATCGAGCCTCATTGCACATCGTAGAAAGCTTCACCATTTGCTAGCACACGGCCACGCTCACTCGCGCTTCACTGCGTGGACCCACGACACTTATTTGGACTCGCTTTCCTAGGTTTAGTGGTGTGATTTGGCGTTTGCTTGCTAGGTGTGTCGTTTTTGATTTTGATGGCTCTGATGGACGATCTAGGGCTTAGAGTTTTCTTTTTCTTTCTTCCTCTCTATTTTTCCCTTCCGAGCTCCTACTCTCACTCGTCTTCCTCGAGGACGAGGAAGAGTTCAGCTTGGGGGATTTTGACGTGCGTCTATATTTCATATATTCACGCACGTTTTCTTTTGTGTTTCTCCGTGTTTTTCCGCCGTCTCTTATTCGTTTTCGTATGTTTTCCCGTTTTCTTTCACTTTTCTTTGTTTGTCCATGATTGCAGGGGATTGACCATGTAGGGGGACGTTTAATGATGATATCCCAAGTCCCCGGAGCAACGGGAGAAGTCACGCGTGATCCAGGGGGTCAAACGGTGAAGTATTCATCTTTCAGCCCCTCACCCGGTCGGTTGGTCATCTCCAACCGATCGGGTGATGCACGCGTGCACCAACCGGTCGCTACCGCAGCTCACAAAGAAGTCACCCGACCGGTTCACAGACCGGTTCTGCGGGCGGCTGTTCTCTGTTTTCTCGAGCAGAATTCCAACCGATCGGGTGACTCTCACCCGATCGGTTCATCTGTAGCTGAAGAAGATGAGCTGAAGACACGGACGATTCAACCGGCCGATTCACCCGACCGCTCCAAGATCCAACCGGTCGCTCAAGAACTCACCCGATCGGTTCATGTGATCGGGTGAAAACTCGCCGTTTTCTGATATTATTTGTAACGGATCAACCGATCGGTTGACTTGTCAACCGATCGGTTGATGCGACAGCCTATATATAGAGCCCCTAGGGTTCCAGAAACGGGAGTTGCTGTTTTTCTACTGTTTTATTTCCTTGTGACGGCTGTAATTGTTACTCTTTTGTAAGTATTCAGATCTTTCTAAAATTTTAGTATTGTCTTTATTACTCCTTTACTTCCGCTTTGCAATTGTCCGATTATGATTTCAACGGTTAAATTTCATTTAGATTGCTTTTTCATGAATTTTTGTGAGTAGTTCCCAAATCTGGGATTTTGGTGGAAACCCCTTCGGGGGCTCTTCCCGATGCGTCCGTAGGGTTAGGAAATCGATAGGGAGTAGGAATCTAACGGTTACGCGGGGTGTTTCATTGTCATCGGCGGGAAAAAGACCGCCTTTGACCGTTGGGCCAAGGGGGAATAAACTTGGCGGTTGACTCCCTAGCCATAGCTCACGCCTTTAGCGTAGACGCCGAATCCTAGCACGCGGGAGCGGCAGGATGAGACGTCGGGAGATATCGTTGCGGGCTTAGTGCTCCCGGGATCGATCAGTGTTAATGGACACGGGAGTGCCCCCTGATCGAATCCGGGAAGTCCGGTGTATTATCCTGGGCACCGACCGGAATATCGGGCCCATGGGATGCCGGTACCACTTTCAGAGGCAACGTCTCACCATTAGACCCTAATCCCGATCGCTATCCATACCCGTAGGCCGTATCGGCGGGAGTCTCTCGTCGGGTTGGAAACCAAAGTCCCGGGTTTACTTTCTTTTTGTTCATACCCTTTTATTTCCTTTCGTGACAACCATCTACCGATTCGGGCTAGC
Source organism: Scilla litardierei (assembly GCA_030789695.1). NCBI lineage: Eukaryota > Viridiplantae > Streptophyta > Magnoliopsida > Asparagales > Asparagaceae > Scilla > Scilla litardierei. The sequence continues at coordinate 144,642,629 of CM061134.1, forward strand.
TCGCCCCTCGGGGTGATTTTGGTCCTACCTGACCCAAGCACAACCTCGCCTCCCTGAGTTCGATATTCCCGCACCCTACACTAACCGTGAAACTTGTGGTAAACGACACCGCGCCGCCGCGCCGCAAGCGGGACGCCGGTCATAAGCCCGATATTATGTTCTACGTATGTCTTTATGCTAGATATCAAGCTAGACCTAAGGAGTCACACTTGATTGCAGTTAAACGAATTTTTCGTTATCTCAATCATTCACTAGATTATGGGTTATTTTACCCTAATTCTAGCACATATGAGTTAATCTCATATAGTGATGTCGATTTTGCCGGATGCAAATCCGATAGGAAGAGCACTAATGGCACTTGCCATTTTCTGTTGGAAGCAACGATCTAGGACTCTAGTTTGATGATAATAAAGCAATGTGAAGCTATTAACGTGTGTGCTAAGTGTGTTTCATGAATAGTAAAGACGTAGCTCATTACATTGGAGGAATTTCTATTCATATAGCAATTGGACTTGGTCCAACATGAGGAGAGATGAAGAGAGCCATTTCAATTAGGTGTTACAAAATCCTACTCAAATCTTTTTGACCTTCAAATCAAATCCCAAGTTGGTTGATTCAACCCAATTTCCAGTCAAATAAAAATTTCCAATCAATACCCAAACTCCTAATTGATTTGATCTCATCCCTTGCCGAAATTAAAAAGCCCCAAGCTCCTATATAAACCCTATCTCCAAACTAGGGTCATGATGCGGCATACACAAAAATTCCCAAGGAGGCCTATATCAAAAGCATAAACCCTAGCCTTGTAGCCGCACATATTCTCCAGGAAAACCAAAAGCTAAAACCTAAGTAAAACCCTAGGGTTAGAACGGCAAAAAAGATATCAAGGTGCATTCAAATAAAGCCCTAGCGAACTCTATATAAAGCGATATCTCTTAGGGTTGCAAAGAGCGGCCAAAAACAAAGAAAAGGGGTCGTCCAATACCAAAACTTCATATAGCATCACGCAAAGAACCTCTCCATTACATCATCCTCTTCCCGTGAGCCTACTAACCCTCTTCATCATCTTCCTCACGTAAGGATCTAAGGGAGAAGCAAAGCAATCAACGAAGGAGAAAGAGCCGCACTACTGCACCAATAGCCATCGCTGACAAACTGCTCGATGCTGAACTCCATTATAGTGTTGTTGTCTTCATCATCCTCAAGGCACCGACCCTCATTGAAGACGCTACCGTCGACGAATTCTCTTGGCACTGCCTACCGTGAGCTGCCGTGAAGAGGAACATCAAGCCACCAAGCCATTGAGAAGGAGCTCATCGCTGCTGCCATCGAGGAGAGCTCGCCGTCAAGAGAAGACCCTCTGTTGTCCAAGAGCACCACCAAAGTTGTTGGAGGTTTCACCGCCATCGACACGTCGCCGTGGAGACAGGTCGCCGTTGAAGCTGTCGCACGTCGTCGACACACCATTGGCCGTGGGGTTCTTGAAGCACAGGTCGCTCTCATCATCAAACGCTTGCCGTGGATGAGAGCTGCTGTCGTAGACAGAGTCGCCATCGTTGAGTCGTCGTTGTCGAACTCGAATCCCACGTAACCCTCGCCGTCGAAGAGTAGCTATCGAGAGGTCGGAGCCTACGCAAAATGCATCTCTTAGCAGCGAACGAAAGTTTGATGACGTGGAAATTGCATGTAAATGTTTAGAGGCGTGCATGAAAATTAAAGGGAAAAAGCTTTGCTGACGTGGAGCTATTTTAAAGGAGTTGCTGCGTGCAGAGACCGAAGATTATTTAATTTGAACTGAAGTTTCTATACGCACAGACCAGATTGATTTCCAAGATTGTCGAGAGATAGATTGAGATTCAGGAGTCAGATTGAGACACCGTTTGTGCTAGACTGAAGTTGACACCGTGCTGAATGACAGAGACGACACACCATCACAATCTGAGCATTTCTGAACTCTTTACTTTATCATTATATTTGTGATTGTGTGCAGATCTCTGTAGGGGAAACTTTACCGCTATTTGTACCTATTTTGGGACTTGTCTGATTGGGGCTAGACAAGAGGGTCTTGACGTGTTATATCAGTCAAGATACGCATTTACTAGGTTGATAGTGCTCTGCACTTTGCTGAGTGTGGAACAGTCTAGGTGGGGAGTTGGAGCTAGGACCCCATTGTAGGTGTATAGAAGGAACTTATTAATGCTAGTATTTGCTTGGGGGTTGGACATAGGTCGTTGATGCGACCGAACAGGGGTAAATCTGTGCGTACTCTGTGATTGTATCTTATTTACTCTGCTTGTGATTTTAACTGCGTGTGATTTCTCGTGGGTTGCGCGAGAATATTTTTATAAGCCTATTCATCCCCCCTTTAGGCTAGGATTTAGATCCAACAAGTGGTATCAGAGTGGGTTTTAGGATCAAGCCTAGGATTGACCATGAATCCCATTGATAGTGTTTTTGCTGAGGGTCAGTCCATATCTAGTCCCCCTAGATTTAATGGAGTAGATTATGCTTATTGGAAAAATCGAATGAGAATCTACTTAATTTCTATTGATTATAAAGCTTGGCAAATAGTTGAAAAAGGCTATAAATCACCTGTCATTAAAGTTGGAGATGTTGAGATGATTAAATCTGATGATAAATGGGATGACAATGATTGGAGACTTTATTCTCTTAATGCTAAAGCTATGAATGCTCTCATTTTTTCATTAGATAAATCTGAATTCAATCGTATCTCACATTGTCTAACTGTGCAGGAAATATGGCATACATTGGAGCTGACGCACGAGGGAACGTCACAGGTGAAGGAGTCTAGATTTGCACTTCTAAGCATAGAGTACAAGGGATTTCACTTGCTACCATCAGAGACCATATCAGAGATGTTTACGAGTTCACAAACATCGTCTACAAGTCTAGCTCGCTCGGTAGGCCATATTCTAGCCTTGAACAAATGAGGAAGATATTAAGAGCGCTGCCAAGCTCTTTCAGGCCTAAGGTCATCGCCATCCAAGAAGCAAAAGATCTATCACAGATGAAGGTGGAGGACTTAGTAGGTAATTTAATGTCCCATGAGCTTGAATTGCAAAATATTGAAGAAAGATAGAAACCTGAGGAGAATGAAAAAGCTAGAAAGCCACTTGCTCTCAAAGCTAGCGAAGATGAAGATGATGATGATGAGATAGCGCTAATGGTTAGAAATTTTAGAAAGTACGTCAAAACTCCTCAAGGAAGATCAGAAATGCATAAAAGGTTCATTCGCTCTAACACTTTTAAGTCTAATAAAAATTCTTCTGAACAAGATTCTGCTGATAGAGTTGAATGTTTTAAATGCAGGAAAAAGGGACACTTCCAGAATCAGTGCAGATAAGAGACTGCTTAAGTTGGTAAAGATGAAGGAAAAGGAAAAATGATAACGTAGAACATGGACAGCGAAGCAGAGGATGAACCCGAGGAGGTTGTAGCTTTCATCTCCCTCTGCTTAATGGCAAAGAGCAATGAGGTAAATTCCTTTACTAAAGCTGAATTGTTAAATGTTTGTAAAGGAATGCAAAATGAGATCAATGAGCTAGAACTCACGTTAAATGATTTTAGGAATGCTAGCTTTAAATTACAAAAAGAAAACAGTAATATTTCTGAAGAAGCTGACATTCTTAAAGAAGAACTTGTTGCACGTGATTCTACCATTGCTATAATGAAAAAAGAAAAATCATGCTTTAATGAAAAAGCTGCTTGTCTTTCTTGTCCTTCCTTATTGAATGAAATTAGCATGCTTAAGCAGGATTTGATTAAGCTCAAAACTGAAAAAGACGATGTGATTAGAGAGCTTAATGATAAGTTATGCATGTTAAATAATGAACTTAAAAGGAAAATGGATGAATTTGAAAAGGAGGAGGAGGAAAACAAGAGAGCTTTTCTAAGTAAATGCACCTTGCTTGTGGATGAAAATAAATTATTAAAGTCCAAAGTTTTTAATCTAGAATTGTCATTAAGAAAATTTTCAATTGGTAAACATTCTTTGGATACTATATTTGAAAATCAATTATATGGCAATAATAGAAGAGAACTTGGATTTGGTCTTAAAAATGTTGAAAACCCCAAATTTAAGAAATTCCACAATGTGCCTCCTATTGTGAAACATATGCAGGAAAAGTGCTTTACTTGTGATATTGTTGGTCACACATCCTATTATTGTAAGTTTAGGAACACGAACATAAAGTTCAAACAAGTGTGGGTTCCTAAAGCTTCGATGACTAACACTATTGGACCTTGTTGGATTTCAAGGTCACACTTAACACCTTTCATGCAGGTGGGACGGAGATTTGGCGAGGAGAATTGAACTTAAAGTCTCATCCTTTTAGCTCCTTAGTGAAATAGTGACGCGAAGGTATATTTCTTTTCCCTCTTTGCATTCATTGCATACCTTCGTAGATTTTGTGTGTGCTTGACTTAATTTTTGTTTGTGTACGCTTGTTTTTGTTTGCTTTTTAGGATTGTTTTAGGTCTTTATAACAAAAAAAAATTGAAAAACCAAGAATAAAAAAATTGTGCTTAACGAATACCTCTTTATGATTCATTATAAGTGATATTTTTTTAATGATCATTCATATCCTTTGTAGAAATCATTGTATTATTGTTATAGCTACATGCGCATGTTAGAAACTATTTGGTAGCCATGACATGCTTCATGAAATGATTAATTTGATTTCTACACCTACATACGCACTTCTACGATTACAAAACTTCTAGTACTTTTGGAGATTCTTTTGATGAATGGTGGAAAGTGAATGTAGGATAATAAAAACTAAATTATCTAAGGGATATGATGTGTTTTGCCATGAATAAAAATTGAGCACAAAATGAATATGAAAAAAATAATGAAAATTGCTCCGTATGTAAAATGGATACAATTAATGGCAAGGACACTACCCATGAGTACCAACATATGATTTATGGGTAATCTTTAGCGTTGGTGTATATTACTCATCAAGCAATGCCAACCCCATATCTAAGAGTCCTTATAGGCTATGTTTTGGGATTTGGTAACTTGAACTCATTTTTAATGAGGTGGGAAAAATCAATCCTAGTTATATTCATGTTAAATGAAAAATGTGGATTGATTTGATTGCTGTTCTAACTTGAATCTTCCTTTGTACTTTAATGTTTATACTATTACACTTACATAAAGGTGGTGAAGTCTATATTATGATTTTCTATGAACTTGAATTGCTTACTTTATAGAAAATACATGCAATTGCAAGCTATAATTTATAATGCTTAATTTTTGCATGTGATAGTTATTGACTTATTAGTCCACCTTTGATGATAACAAAGGGGGAGAAAGAAAAAGATTTGGTATTGTTGGCACATAATATGGTATTATTTGTTGAAGGGTGAGCTTGATAATACATGAATAGGGGGAGCTTGGAAAAGGGGGGAGCATGCTTATTTCTATGTGCTACATTGTTGATATCTCATTGTGTATATCATACGCATCACACCCTTCATCACACTTCACACACGCACATCTCTTTCTACAAATCTTATTGATGGGTTTGTCATCATCAAAAGGAGGAGATTATTGGAAGCAATGATCTAGGACTCTAGTTTGATGATAACAAACCAATGTGAAGCTATTAACGTGTGTGTGCTAAGTGTGTTTCAGGAATGCCAAAGATGTAGCTCATTACGTTGGAGGAATTGCTATTCATATAACAATTGGACTTCGTCCAACATGAGGAGAGATAAAGAGAGCCATTTAAATTGGGTGTTACAAAATCCTACTCAAATATTTTTGACCTTCAAATCAAATCCCAAGTTGGTTGATTCAACCCAATTCCTAGTCAAATACAAATTTTCAATCAATACCCAAACTCCTAATTGATTTGATCCCATCCCTTGCCGAAATTAAAAATCCCCAAGCTCATATATAAATCCTATCACCAAACTAGGGTCAAGATGCGGCATACACAAAAATTCCCAAGGAGGCCTACATCAAAAGCATAAACCCTAGCCCTGTAGCCGCACATATTCTCCATGAAAACCAAAAGCTAAAACCCAAGTAAAACCCTAGGGTTAGTACGGCAAAAGAGATATCAAGGTGCATTCAATAAAGCCCTAACGAACTCTATATAAAGCGATATCTCCTAGGGTTGCAGAGAGCGGCCAAAACAAAGAAAAGGGGTCGTCCAATACCAAAACTTCATATAGCATCACGTAAAGAACCTCTCCATTGCATCATCCTCTTCCTGTGAGCCTACCAACCCTCTTCATCATCTTCCTCACGCAAGGATCTAAGGGAGAAGCAAAGCAATCAACGAAGGAGAAAGAGCTGCACTACCGCAACAATAGCCATCGCCAACGAACTACTCGACGTCGAACTCCATCGTAGTGCTGCTGTCTTCATCATCCTCAAGGTGCCTACTGACGTCCCCTAGATTTAGCAATATTGGCAATAGGATCGGGGATACCAGATTTAAATATTTATAACCGCAAGCGCATGGTGTTGTAGTGTGGCTTGGGCGGTCGAACTCAGGGAGGCGTGTGTTGTGCTTGTTCTCAAGAAGGAATCGAATCACCCGATGGGTGAGCTAGCCCGATCAATCGGTAGGTTGTCACGAAATAGAAATACGGTGGATGTAATATATAAAAGAAAACCTAGGACTTTGGTTTCTACCCTATCGTGTGCCCTCTCTATTACGACCGACGGATAGGATTACGATTGAACTTCAGGGTTTAGTAGTGAGACGTTGCCTCTAAGAGTGATACCTAGCGTCCCATGGGCCCGATATTCCAGTCGATGTCCAGGATGATACGCTAGGACTACCCGGGTTCGGTCGATGGGCATTCCCATGTCCATTAACACCAACCGATTCTGGGAGCACTAAGCTCGCAACGATTGCTCTCAATATTTCGTCCTGCCGTTCCCACGCGCTAGGATTCAATGTCTACGCTAGGGGTGTGAGCTGTGGCTAGGGGATTGTCACGGCCACTTTCCGGTCGTGTATTTTTAGCACGTATGTTGTTCCGTTTGTGTATTTTTCGTGTTCGGTTTTATTATTATTGTTCCGTAGCTCAGCCGCGTGTTCGGACCCCGTTTTCACGACCCTCTCGGAGGCGTGATCGCCCCGGTATCTTCTTTTTAATTTTTGGAGGCTGTGGGACCAACTTGCTATAATCTTATTATCATTAATAAAACTTTTTTATTATTTTAAATTCAAATTTTGAATGCCTAAACATGTGTACGTTGGTTAAAAAGAGAAATCAAATCTTTTTAAATATTTCTTTTAAAACAAAATGAAAGGGAATCTTTTATATAGGATTTTGTTAACAGAACTTTAATAGTCTTTTCGTTTTAAAACTTTTACCTAGCCACCATTATTCCTTTAGGCACACTCAGCAGGAGGTAGAAAGAGATGTATTTTATTGTTTTATTTTTTTTAACAAATCAATCTAACCCTAGACCCCACGTGATGCCAGCCCCACCCCTATTAATAGGCAACCTAGGTTTCTTTCCGCAGCAAACACATTAACGAGCGCCGCCCCAAAATTGTTCTCCCCTCCGCAACTCGCACAGCTCTCATAGCGCATCATCCCCACATCGCGGCCTCGCCCAGCGCCCTCGCATCGCTTAGTCCCCGTCGTACTCCCGGCCTCCCAGCCGTCGTCCGGCGCCTCGCTGCTCAGCCCGTGCACAGCAGCGCGCGCTTCCCTCCGTAGCGTAGTAGTCCGCAGCGCAGCAGCACGCAGCGGTGGTCGGCGCCTCCCTCTCCTCCCCTGCAACGGACAACAAACCCTAAAAGTCTTAAAAGGTTGGTACTATGTTTTATAATAGCTAGGTTAATTAGTAATATTATCATTTTTAATACCTATTAAACTGTGCTTTTCAGAGTAATAAGTTAGAGCTTATAATAATAATTCATGTAGGTTAGTAGGATTGTGTTAATTTACAACCCATAATATTCACAGGTAGCTTTGTGGAGTTGGCTTATTTTTAATTATGCTAGTTAGTGATGTATGCTGGAATATATAAATGAGAACATGTAAATAAACTTATTATGACTGTGTCTAGCAGCCAGAAATGCCATTGACACAGTTCTTGAGATATTTCACCGCATCATGCCACCTTGGGTGGCTGGCGGCATGTCATCCCAATCGCTAGCTTCTCTCTGATTGCATGCCACCCTGGGTAAGAAGAAAACAGTAACCACCTCTCAGTAATTTCCATAAGCAAGCTCAAAGAACATATTATGGGATATTACTTGCAGATGTAACTAAGTTTTCCCTCAAATCTGAGCAAGTTACCCTTTCAACTGGAAGCCTGGGAGCAAAACCGGGTACAAATATAGATAAGTGGGTTGGGGAATTGATGGAAATTTGCCACGTAGGACGAGGCTGTGGGTAGTGTCTTCCAATTGTAATATAGATACCTCTGTACGAATTAACATAGCATCTGTTTATTTTTTTAAGTAAGTGCAATCATTTTGCCTTCATTAGTCCTATTCTGTACATGATGACAAAGAACACTCATGTCAGCAAGCCCCTATATAAATTTTTGGGTTAATCGGTTATTTAAATATTGGTAAAATTTATTGGTAGAAGGACATGAAAGTTTATTTTTCTCCAACAAGGTATTATTCTTAATATGTTAGTAGAATCATTACTAGTAGCATGTTATATGATAGTTGGTTTAATATTATGATATGGACAACACCCTAGGTTAGATAACCTAATGAAATGAATTATTATTTAATATGTTGGAGTGAACCTAATTCAAAGATATATTTAATCTAAACAGAGAACCAGTCGTTACATAGCGTGTAGCTCGACGAGAAGAACCCACGACAACTGATATCCTCGGAAACAGGCAAGTGATACTTGCCAGCTTTCTCTTTAGGCCACGTCCAAGGCCATTTTGTACAGTAGTGTAAAAGAGACTAGGCAGTGAAATGATAGCTGCCTAGACGACACTTTTAGATCTAGCTTGACAACGAAGCTAGATCCGTCACTTTTCACCCTGCTTGCGTTCATACTACCATGCCATGTTTAATTTTCAATTAACGGTACGCAAATTATCTGCTCAATGTCATGTCATTGCATGCATCTAATGATTGTCGTGATTGAGTAGCACACGCTACACTTATTGTAATGATTGAGGCTAGGCACCTGCTTTTGCGGGCACAACCCTATGCCAAAAACACTTCCTGGCTCGTGATCCAGAAGCGAGCTCATGTACTTGGGAAACCCTGGCTCGATACACGTGGAGGGGTAGAGTTAAGCTGCCACGCAGCGTAGAAGGATGCCTGATCCGCTCCTTCAGCTGTAAGGGGAAAACTCTGTGCACAATGTGATAGGATAGTGATCGTGATTGTAAATTAATGTTCTCGTAATGCATGTCATCATGTCATCTTTAAATGTTGCATCCTTAAAATGCCATTTCAAATTATTGCACCATTTTAGCACTGCTAGTCGTCTTTTTGTTATTTATATCCTTGCACAAAAGCTCTCCACTTCTTTTGGGAGACTTTTGCTGACATGTGCCCTTTTCTCTTTGGGTGTCACATGTCAGGTTCTGAGTTAGAGTTACCAGCTGGGGACGAGCAGTTCGTGGACGTTGAGTTCGAGGCACCTGCTGAGACCGAGTACGAGGACACTGGTGACCAGTCCTAGACTCACCTGGGTCTTCTTAGTTGTCATACTTATTAGTTGTTGCAGTTAGTTTTCGGTGCGTAGCACCAGACTTTCCTTTCTTTTGTTTCGGCCATGTTTTAGGCCTATTGTTCAGACTTATTCTTTTGTGACTGTCTGGGATGTTGGATAAAATGTTGGATGTTATTGAGCTAGTGGATGTTTCTTTATCTGCTGCGTTATTATTGTTGTTGTTTCTCGTGATGCAAAGAACCTGCAAATCATTTGAAATTTTTATAGACGCTTATCAGACTGCAGCTTCACAGCTCCACGTCTGAGCGGACCTCCTCATGTCTCGTCTTCCATTTTAGGGAAGCGGGGCGTGACAGGTTTTGTTGGTGGCCCATGCAGGTCCACTTTGCATCCGCGAATTATCGAAACAACAAGAATGATAAATAACATCCAATTAATTATTTATAACATTCGAGTCATAATAAAGTCTGATCTGAACTTTTCTTATTTTAGATGGCCGGTAGACGCGTTACTCGAGGAGCTGGTAGTGGACCTGGAGCTGATGGTAGAGCTGGACGTGTTGCAGATGCTGATAGAGAGCCCACTACAGCTGAGATGATGGGGATGATGCATCAGATGATGCAGGTTCAGCAGGGGATGCTACAGAATGCCCCTCGCTTCGAGCCGGGAGCGAAGCAGTTTCGGGAGCTGGGCCCGACATATTTCAATGGGTCGGAAGGACCATTAGCTGCAGACGAGTGGATGAAGAATACAGAGTACAATCTGCTTCTCTCGAAGGTTAACCCGGCTGGATGGGTTGACCTGGTGAAGAAGCAACTGAAGGATAATGCTCGTAGCTGGTGGGAGTCTGAGGAGCAGATGCTGGTGAGGCCTATTCCTTGGGCCACTTTCAAGGCGAGATTTAATGAGGAATATTTCCCTAAGGCTGCGAGGGGAGAGCTGATGCAGCAGTTTATTAATCTGAAGCAGGGAAATCTGACGGTGGATCAGTACCACCAAGAGTTCATGAGATTGAGTCGCTTTGCGCCAAAGATGGTGGAGACCGCTGAAGATCGAGCTCAGAGATTCTTGCAGGGCCTATCATTGGAGCTGCAGAGTCTGATGTCCACTTCGGACTTAGATTCTTATCAGAAGTTGCTGACCGCTGCCAAGAGACAGGAGCTGATTGCCAATCAGAAGAGAGGACAGTATTCTGGAGCTGGGAAGAGGCCTATGGAGCAGGCCAGAGCCGTGGTTAGGCCAGTGATGAAGCCTAATCAGTCCGTGCAGTTCAAGAAGCCAGGAGGGACTGTCCAGAAGACGTGCCATTTTTGCGGCAGGACCGGCCATGTGAAGGACCAGTGCAGGAGATTTCTGGGCCAGTGTCTACTTTGTGGTGACCCTAAGCATACAGTGAAGGATTGCCAGCTTGCTAGAAACCCGCCGAAAGCACCGATAGCCGCTGGACGTGGAGCGCCTCTCATTCCCCAGAAGCAGGCATTCCAGCAGGCTGTTCAGCCTAGGAGGCAGGCTTTCACGATGACCGAGGTAGAGGTCGAGGCTGAGGATAGCGTTATTGCAGGTAACCCTCAGACTAGTCTTTACTTTTCTTTAATTGATCTTGCATGTTAGATTAGAAATTGGTTGCTAGAATAGGTTTTGATTGCTAGTTTGCTTGTTAGGTGTCATTTTGGTTTGTGCTTGTCCCGCCCGAGTTCTTTTCGACTCCGGTGCATCCATGTGCATCTTATCCCGGAGTTTCGTGGACAAGCACTCCCTGACGACTTCCCCTCTTTCCAAGAGTTGGGATATCGTTACCGGGAATGGGGTGATCTCGGTGTCCCTTGGATGCCCATCTTGTTCTGTGGTAGTCTGTGGACTCGAGCTCTACGCCGATTTTATCGTCCACGATATTACCAACTATGATGCAGTTCTTGGGATGGATTGGCTTAGCTGCTTCTTCGCTACGATCGATTGTCGACGGAAGAAGGTGGTGTTCGAGATTCCTGTATATCCGACTTTCGAGTTCAGTAGCGGGAGCAGTTCGCTTGGACCGGTCAGATTTCGGGCTAAGCCGGTGGTGGAGCTTGTAGCCATGCAGATGGAGGTGACTAGACCAGCTGTGGTGAGAGATTTCGATGATGTCTTTCCCGAGGACATTTCAGGACTGCCACCCGATCGAGCTCTTGAGTTTTCGATTGATCTTATTCCGGGAGCGCAGCCTATATCGAAAGCACCTTATCGTATGGCTCCGGCAGAGTTGGAGGAGTTACGTAAACAGTTGGATGAACTTCTGCAGAAGGGTTACATCAATCCGAGTGTGTCTCCGTGGGGAGCACCTGTTCTATTGGTGAAGAAGAAGGACGGTTCGCGTCGGATGTGCGTGGACTACAGAGAGTTGAATGCTGTCACCATCAAGAACAAGTATCCATTGCCGCGGATCGACGACATCTTTGATCAGCTTGGAGGATCGAGGGTTTTCTCTAAATTGGATCTGAGGAGCGGGTATCACCAGCTGAAGGTGAAGAAGGAAGATGTGCCGAAGACAGCGTTCAGAACGAAGTATGGACACTACGAGTTCGTGGTTATGCCGTTCGGTGTGACCAACGCACCCGCAGTTTTCATGAACCTGATGAATCTGATATTTTATGATTTCTTGGATAAGTTTGTCGTTATCTTTATTGACGACATCTTGATCTATTCAAAGTCTGAGGAGGAGCACGCTGAGCACTTGAGGACTGTTCTGGAGATTTTGAGGAAGCATCGCTTGTATGCAAAGTATTCCAAGTGCGAGTTCTGGCTGGATAGAGTGGCTTTTCTTGGGCACGTGGTCTCGGGAGATGGCATATCCGTGGATCCGGAGAAGATCAAGGCTATCAGAGAATGGCCTGTTCCACAGTCAGCGTCTGAGATCAGGAGTTTTCTTGGGCTTGCAGGATATTATCGGCGCTTCATTAAGGACTTCTCTCGCATTGCAGAGCCGATGACCAGACTGACGAGGAAGGATATACCATTTGTTTGGTCCGATTCTTGTGAGGGGGCCTTTATTATTCTGAAGGAGAGGTTGACGACTGCCCCTGTTCTTGCTGTGCCCGATCGGAGTGGTGGATTTGAGATCTTTTGCGATGCTTCTGGCAAAGGTCTTGGATGTGTTTTGCATCAGCACGGGCATGTGGTCGCGTATGCTTCTCGACAGCTTAAGGCTCATGAGAAGAATTACCCGACGCACGATTTAGAGTTGGCTGCAGTCGTATTTGCGTTTAAGATTTGGAGGCACTTCTTGCTGAGTGAGAAGGTGAAGATTTTCACTGACCACAAAAGCTTGAAGTATATCTTTACGCAGAAGGAGCTCAACATGCGACAGCGTCGATGGTTGGAGCTCATGGCCGATTATGAGATCGATTTGCAGTATCACCCTGGCAAGGTGAATGTAGTTCCGGATGCGTTGAGCAGACTTCCAGCGGTGATGATGTTGACTTCGCAGTGGAGGTTGCAGCAGGATTTTTGCGAGTCTGGTATTGAGATCGTTCTTCCTGGAGAGGCTTCTTCGTTGATGTGTATGCAGATACAGTCGACGATCGTGGACCGGATCAAGGCAGGTCAGGCCGGAGATCCGAGGTTGGTGAAGATTCGGGAGCAGGTAGAAGCCGGTCTGCGGACTGACTTCTTGATTCATGGAGATGGTTCGTTGAGATTTGGAGCCAGGTTGTGTGTGCCAGCTGGAGATATTAGAGAGGAGTTATTGGTCGAGGCACACAGTTCACCGTACTCTGTACATCCTGGAGGTACCAAGATGTACAAGGACCTTCGCCTAAACTATTGGTGGCATGGTATGAAGCGGAGTGTGGCTCGGAGTGTAGCCAAATGTTTGGTATGCCAGCAGGTAAAGGCGGAGCATCAGCGTACAGCAGGGTTGCTACAGCCGCTTCCGATTCCGGAGTGGAAGTGGCAACACATCACTATGGATTTCGTGACTGGACTACCTCGGAGTCCGAAGCAGAATGACGCGATTTGGGTGATCGTGGACCGATTGACCAAATCCGTGCACTTTATTCCTTTCCGAGTAGGACAGTCTACTGAGACGCTAGCGAGGAGATATATGGAGGTAAATTCTTTTACTCTCTATTTTTATTTCATTTTCCTAGTTTAGATAGTGATGTAACGTGAATCGTGCAGGAGATCGTGCGACTTCACGGAGTCCCCATGAGTATCGTGTCGGACAGAGACACGAGATTCACATCTCAGTTCTGGCAGAGTCTGCAGAAGAGTCTGGGTACGAGTTTGAGTTTTAGTACCGCGTACCACCCACAGACGGATGGCCAGTCCGAGAGGACGATTCAGATTTTGGAGGACATGCTGAGAGCGTGCATGTTGGATTTCAAGGGATCTTGGGAGGATCATCTTCATCATGTGGAGTTTGCCTACAATAACAGCTACCAGGCGAGTATTAGCATGGCGCCATTCGCCGCGCTATATGGGAAGAAATGTCGATCGCCACTGAGCTGGGATGACATTGGAGACAGGGAGCTGTTAGGACCAGAGATGATCGTGGAGGCAGTGGATGTTGTGAGGAACATCCGGGAGAAGCTGAGGATCGCACAGGACCGTTTCAAGCATTGGGCAGATGCTAGACGGCGACCATTGGAGTTTCAGCCTGGAGATCACGTCTTTCTCAAGATCTCTCCGAATCGAGGAGTCATCCGATTTGGAAAGAGAGGCAAGCTGAGTCCGAGGTGCATTGGGCCTTTTGATGTTCTGGAGAGAGTTGGAGCGGTGGCTTATCGCTTGGCGTTGCCACCATCACTGGAGGGAGTTCACGACGTGTTCCACGTATCCCAGTTACGTCGATACGTCAGTGATCCGTCTCATGCTGTGGATTTCTCGGAGATCACGGTTCGCCCGGATCTTACCTATGATCAGCAACCAGTGGAGATTCTGGATCGACGGCAGAAGAAGCTAAGGAATAAAACCGTCGACTTGGTTAGAGTGCAGTGGCGTCATGGTTCCCCTGGGGAGTCTACCTGGGAGCGTGAGGATGATATGAGAGAGCGCTTCCCGCACTTGTTTCTGGAGCAGTAGTTGGTGTTAATTCCGAGGGCGGAATCATTCATAAGGTGGGTAGGATGTCACGGCCACTTTCCGGTCGTGTATTTTTAGCACGTATGTTGTTCCGTTTGTGTATTTTTCGTGTTCGGTTTTATTATTATTGTTCCGTAGCTCAGCCGCGTGTTCGGACCCCGTTTTCACGACCCTCTCGGAGGCGTGATCGCCCCGGTATCTTCTTTTTAATTTTTGGAGGCTGTGGGACCAACTTGCTATAATCTTATTATCATTAATAAAACTTTTTTATTATTTTAAATTCAAATTTTGAATGCCTAAACATGTGTACGTTGGTTAAAAAGAGAAATCAAATCTTTTTAAATATTTCTTTTAAAACAAAATGAAAGGGAATCTTTTATATAGGATTTTGTTAACAGAACTTTAATAGTCTTTTCGTTTTAAAACTTTTACCTAGCCACCATTATTCCTTTAGGCACACTCAGCAGGAGGTAGAAAGAGATGTATTTTATTGTTTTATTTTTTTTAACAAATCAATCTAACCCTAGACCCCACGTGATGCCAGCCCCACCCCTATTAATAGGCAACCTAGGTTTCTTTCCGCAGCAAACACATTAACGAGCGCCGCCCCAAAATTGTTCTCCCCTCCGCAACTCGCACAGCTCTCATAGCGCATCATCCCCACATCGCGGCCTCGCCCAGCGCCCTCGCATCGCTTAGTCCCCGTCGTACTCCCGGCCTCCCAGCCGTCGTCCGGCGCCTCGCTGCTCAGCCCGTGCACAGCAGCGCGCGCTTCCCTCCGTAGCGTAGTAGTCCGCAGCGCAGCAGCACGCAGCGGTGGTCGGCGCCTCCCTCTCCTCCCCTGCAACGGACAACAAACCCTAAAAGTCTTAAAAGGTTGGTACTATGTTTTATAATAGCTAGGTTAATTAGTAATATTATCATTTTTAATACCTATTAAACTGTGCTTTTCAGAGTAATAAGTTAGAGCTTATAATAATAATTCATGTAGGTTAGTAGGATTGTGTTAATTTACAACCCATAATATTCACAGGTAGCTTTGTGGAGTTGGCTTATTTTTAATTATGCTAGTTAGTGATGTATGCTGGAATATATAAATGAGAACATGTAAATAAACTTATTATGACTGTGTCTAGCAGCCAGAAATGCCATTGACACAGTTCTTGAGATATTTCACCGCATCATGCCACCTTGGGTGGCTGGCGGCATGTCATCCCAATCGCTAGCTTCTCTCTGATTGCATGCCACCCTGGGTAAGAAGAAAACAGTAACCACCTCTCAGTAATTTCCATAAGCAAGCTCAAAGAACATATTATGGGATATTACTTGCAGATGTAACTAAGTTTTCCCTCAAATCTGAGCAAGTTACCCTTTCAACTGGAAGCCTGGGAGCAAAACCGGGTACAAATATAGATAAGTGGGTTGGGGAATTGATGGAAATTTGCCACGTAGGACGAGGCTGTGGGTAGTGTCTTCCAATTGTAATATAGATACCTCTGTACGAATTAACATAGCATCTGTTTATTTTTTTAAGTAAGTGCAATCATTTTGCCTTCATTAGTCCTATTCTGTACATGATGACAAAGAACACTCATGTCAGCAAGCCCCTATATAAATTTTTGGGTTAATCGGTTATTTAAATATTGGTAAAATTTATTGGTAGAAGGACATGAAAGTTTATTTTTCTCCAACAAGGTATTATTCTTAATATGTTAGTAGAATCATTACTAGTAGCATGTTATATGATAGTTGGTTTAATATTATGATATGGACAACACCCTAGGTTAGATAACCTAATGAAATGAATTATTATTTAATATGTTGGAGTGAACCTAATTCAAAGATATATTTAATCTAAACAGAGAACCAGTCGTTACATAGCGTGTAGCTTGACGAGAAGAACCCACGACAACTGATATCCTCGGAAACAGGCAAGTGATACTTGCCAGCTTTCTCTTTAGGCCACGTCCAAGGCCATTTTGTACAGTAGTGTAAAAGAGACTAGGCAGTGAAATGATAGCTGCCTAGACGACACTTTTAGATCTAGCTTGACAACGAAGCTAGATCCGTCACTTTTCACCCTGCTTGCGTTCATACTACCATGCCATGTTTAATTTTCAATTAACGGTACGCAAATTATCTGCTCAATGTCATGTCATTGCATGCATCTAATGATTGTCGTGATTGAGTAGCACACGCTACACTTATTGTAATGATTGAGGCTAGGCACCTGCTTTTGCGGGCACAACCCTATGCCAAAAACACTTCCTGGCTCGTGATCCAGAAGCGAGCTCATGTACTTGGGAAACCCTGGCTCGATACACGTGGAGGGGTAGAGTTAAGCTGCCACGCAGCGTAGAAGGATGCCTGATCCGCTCCTTCAGCTGTAAGGGGAAAACTCTGTGCACAATGTGATAGGATAGTGATCGTGATTGTAAATTAATGTTCTCGTAATGCATGTCATCATGTCATCTTTAAATGTTTCATCCTTAAAATGCCATTTCAAATTATTGCACCATTTTAGCACTGCTAGTCGTCTTTTTGTTATTTATATCCTTGCACAAAAGCTCTCCACTTCTTTTGGGAGACTTTTGCTGACATGTGCCCTTTTCTCTTTGGGTGTCACATGTCAGGTTCTGAGTTAGAGTTACCAGCTGGGGACGAGCAGTTCGTGGACGTTGAGTTCGAGGCACCTGCTGAGACCGAGTACGAGGACACTGGTGACCAGTCCTAGACTCACCTGGGTCTTCTTAGTTGTCATACTTATTAGTTGTTGCAGTTAGTTTTCGGTGCGTAGCACCAGACTTTCCTTTCTTTTGTTTCGGCCATGTTTTAGGCCTATTGTTCAGACTTATTCTTTTGTGACTGTCTGGGATGTTGGATAAAATGTTGGATGTTATTGAGCTAGTGGATGTTTCTTTATCTGCTGCGTTATTATTGTTGTTGTTTCTCGCGATGCAAAGAACCTGCAAATCATTTGAAATTTTTATAGACGCTTATCAGACTGCAGCTTCACAGCTCCACGTCTGAGCGGACCTCCTCATGTCTCGTCTTCCATTTTAGGGAAGCGGGGCGTGACAGGGATCAAATGCTAGTTTTATTCCCCCTTGGCCCGACGGCCAGAGGCAGTCTTTCTCCCGCCAATAACA
Source organism: Scilla litardierei (assembly GCA_030789695.1). Classification (NCBI taxonomy): domain Eukaryota; kingdom Viridiplantae; phylum Streptophyta; class Magnoliopsida; order Asparagales; family Asparagaceae; genus Scilla; species Scilla litardierei. The sequence continues at coordinate 144,660,490 of CM061134.1, forward strand.
ATAAAACACCCCGTGTAACCATCTAAATTCCTAAATCCTATCGAAATCCTAATCCTATAGTTGTTCTAGGGAGAACCCACGAAGGGGTTTCCACCAAAATCCCAGATTGGGGAACTACTCACAATTCATGGCGAAAATAGCATCACAATCAAATTCAACCATTGAAATCATAATCAAGCAATAGAAAAGAGAAGATAGCAATAGGATTAACGTAATATCAAAGTTACAAGACAATCAGAAAACTTACAAGATAAAATAAATTTTGAGCCGTCACAAATCCCAAAAAGACAGAAAAACATTGGGGATCCGCATTTGGGAAAACCTAGGTCACTATATATAGAAAATGAGGTCACCCAATCGGTTGATACATGAACCGATCGGGTGAGCTGCTAGTCGCGTTGGCCATCGGGCTTCAGATGCCTCAACCAGCTGCTGAGCTGAGCAGTTGGCATTACCGGGTCGCGAATTGGGGATTTTCGGCTTCAGATGAACCGATCGGGTGAGATGTCACCCGATCGGTTGGAATTCAGATCAAAATAACAGAGAGCTCTATCGATCTCACTTGATCGCTGAACCGATTGGATGAGCTGCTCTTCACTTCAGCTCCTGTCCAAGTCGGATACGCATGCTCCAACCGATGGGTTGGCTCTGTCCAACCGATCGGTTGGGGCTGATACATGGATTTCTTCGCCGTTTGGCCCCCGGGATCGCGCGTGACACCTCCCGTTGCTCCGGGGACTCATGATATCTTCTTTATATGTCCCCAACGCTATCATTCTCCTGCATTGGCACAAAAACACACAGAAATGAAAGAAAACTAAAAATCACAAGAGAATGAGTATGGAACGACAGAAAACAACGGAAAATCACAAAGAAGACATGCGTGAATATATAAAATATAAACGCATGTCAAAATCCCCCAAGCTGAACCCTTCCTCGTCCTCGAGGAAGACGAGTGAGAGTAAGAGCTCGGAGGGAAAAATAGAAAGGAAAAAACAGAAAGAGAGATCAAAGTCCTAGATCGCCCGTCAGAGCCAACAAAATCAAACACGCCACACTAAGCAAGCAAGCGATAAAACACATCACTAAACCAAGGAATATGAGTCCATACAGGTGTCGTGGGCCCACGCGGTGAAGCGCGAGTGAGTGTGGTCGTGAGCTAGCAGACGGTGTCACTATCTAAATTGTGCAATAAAGCTCCATATACACAAATCCAAGGAATGACCCAAATATCGATTCAATTTGAATAAGCGGTGAATAATAGCTCAAGCATGTATGAGAATAGAATAAGAATCGAAGCGTATCATATGTCGGGGACTCGACCGCTAGGAACTAGAAAATCATCACACTATAGCCTAGATAATCGCTAGAAAATTTCTATGCCAAGTGTGTTCGAAAACGAAGGAGGTTGGGAAGGTGTAGAGTAGAACACTTGGTGCAAATTCTCGCCTTCCTTTTATTCACGGTGGATAGGAATAATATTCACATGGGAATTTTTTTTGGGGTTTTGGGTATTTGTATTTTTTTTGAATTTTTGGCTATACATTTTTTTCCTTTTCTCTTTTCTTTTTGGATTTTTCTTCTCTCCCTTTTTTGCTTCTTTTGGGTCTTTTTGGATTTTTGGCTATACACTTGTGTACTCTCCCAAGTGGGAGAACGGTACACGATGAGGGGATTTGCACCAAGTAAAACAAAAAAGAAGTCGAATTCTAAACACTTGGGCAAAAGAAAATTTTTCTCGCAAATCAGAGCATAAGCTAAATGGGTTATCCTAGTCCTACTGGTAGAGTCCCGACACATTCGAATTGAAGTATACTATATATATATTTCATGCACAAAGAAGCAGATAGTAGAAGCAAAATACCGCATATTCAAAATTGAAGCATGATAGTCTAGGGGTCAACCAAGGACAGGTATATAAATCAAAATCACAATATAGAAGCACCAAACAGCTAGTTACGAGACACGACTCACATAAAGGCAAAGTGAACCCACGAAGCATGAAATGCAATAGGACTCGGCTTCCTAGGGTTAGTGAAAGCGATTATCGTAGCTAAGCGAAGTGCGTGTGTGATTTTGTGGCAATTCATCATGCGGGGTCATCTCTAGGAGAGGGAGAATAAAAAGAAAGAAAGAAAAAGAAAATACGATGAAAACGACTCAAAACGAGGAAAAAGACACAACTAACGCACAAAGTGCGACTCCCCCAAGCTGAAACTTACATTGTCCTCAATGCAATAGTAGTAAATATGGGATGGCAAAGAAAATGGGGGGCAGTACACACCGACACAAAAATAATGAAAAATGTGAAAAACACATCCAAAGAACATAAACACACAAATAAAAGATAGAAAAACACATCCAAAGAGCATATATAAACAGGCACACCATAACGACATCACACGATAAAGCACACAAAAATCGAATTCTCCCAAGCTAAACATGACAATGCTAGCAATATGATATGATCATGGTGATGCAGAAATAATGTGCTAGAGGGAAAATCGGAAAAGAAAAGGAAAGAGATCAAAATGCAGGAGAGGAAGTATCCTCGTCATCCTCGGAAGAGTCCGAAGGGGTGTGGGCGGGAGAGGTGATGGGTGTGCAGAGAAGTGGAGAAAGGGGTGGATGGATGGGTGTGGTTGTGGTGTGGATGATGGGTGGAGTGGTGGTGATGATGGTGAGTGGGAGGGATACGGTGGCCAATGAAGTAGGTGAGGGAAGTGACCTCAAGCACACCGGTAATTTCTTGCGACGAGTGTATGTTGTGATGGAAGTGGATGGTGGGAGTGTAGGGTCGATGGTAGTGGTCGTGGGTGGAGAAGAAGTGGAGGAAGGTGGGGATGATCATCGAGGCGGGATGGTGGAGGCGATGATCGTCGAGGAGGCGAAGGAGGTGGTGATGGTGGTGGAGTAGGTGGAGGAGGACCGTAGATGTGAGTGAGATGGCGGAGAATGTTGGCCACGTTTCGCTCGAGTGCGAGGAAACGTGGGTGCAAAAAGATAGAAGAGGATGAGTCCGAGGAGGTAGAGGTAGATGCGCCAATGCACAGAGAAGCTAACTCAGTCTCTAGAGCGAGACGATCGGAGGTGGCTCGACGAATTACGGAAGGGGTGCCAGCGGAAATGGTCGTGCCGGCACCGGAGGCAAGGCCTAAGAGGGTCGAAGTGAGAGCCTCAGAACAAATAGGGACAGAAGCTAGGATGGCACCACTGGGTCCAGCCCCAGGGTCTCCTCTAGACGCAGGGATGTCCTGCTCACCTAAGTGGGCGCAAGGGACGGTGGTCGTGGTGTATTTGGGAGATGAAACTGAAGATGCAACCCCCCTAAAAACTCTGGGTCAGGGGAAAACAACCAATCTGCCTCTAGATGGATGGACATACGGCCTGGGTTGGGCAGAATGGTATAAGGAGTAGGGGGTGGCCATAATAAAAGACAAACTGACCCATGCCTCGCGACTTGATCATGTGGGTGTGTCGTATGACATCAAGATCTAAATATGTGGATCCTGCAACGTGTGGTAGATCTCGGGGGATAACGATGCTGAACGGGGGATAAGAAGCAATAAGGGTGATGAGGCCCCTGCAGCAATATTTGCCCTTGCCGGCGCGGCTAATATCAAGTAATTTTTGAATAAGCCATGCACCACCATTAATGGGTATGCGAGGGGCCTCAAAAGCGATCCTGTCGGCACCGCGAATGAAATCAAACGTCATAGCCCAAATGATAAAAAGGTCGGGGATAGTCATGGTCCCGGACTCATCCCAGGGAAAGAATGTGCACGAAATGATGCGATGGGCTAAACGGAATACGTGGTGGATAATGGAGGAGGCCTTGGCCTTGCCTCAAGGATAACGATCATGAAGGGTAAGTCGATTCCAAAATTGGTCGACATTGAAGTCGCGGTGATATTCATAGGGACGGATATCGGCACCGAGAATGGGGAAACCGAAAATGTTGTTGAGAGTGTTCACGTGAGTGTGGATGTTTCAGTTTCGAAGGCAGAAATCGACAATGGACCCCGCCGCAGTTTTGAGGGCCGAGAGGAATTCGAGTGTGAGGGCGGGGTATGATTGTGCATGGGCGTTGAAGAAGCCTAGCCAACCTAAGTTTGCAAAGAGAGTCTCGACACCGGAGAAAGCTCCGAGATCAATCAGGGTTTGGGTGTGGGCAAACTTAGTGGCTAAATGGGATCGTTGGTTAAGTCGATTATAAAAATCCTTATACTCTAGACTGAAGAAACGGTATCCCCGCGGTCCCATCAGTGTGTCCTCGGGAGGAATGATGGGTTGGGGTGGGGTTGGGTAGAAGGAGGAGGAGGAGCACGTGCACTTGGTGGATGTGTATATTTGTGTCTCTTGCGAGATGGCTCCTCTTCCCGCATTATCCTCTTACATTTGTCCTTGGCCATGATAGTGTGGCGATGTGATGAGAATGCAAGATTATATGAACGCACACTATCAAACGACAAATTGAACGAAATGCAAATACTTGGGTAAAGTAAAAAAATTTAAGCTTAGGAACGAGTTTATCCCATATCAAAGTCATTCTTTGCTCGCAAAGCACTCCACGCAGCGCAATGGAGAGATTCGTGAAGCCGCAGCACTTCGATCCAACAAGATTAAAAAATTTCAAAATTGGGGGGAGGTAGGGTTAGGGTTAGGGCGAAAAATTGCCGGTTGAATGGGGTAGAGAGAGAATTAATGATGGGAGAGAGAGATGGAGGAAGTAGGGAGTGGATTGAAGAGTGATGGGAGTGAGAGAGATGGCTGTTTGAGGGAGATGAAGACGAAACGACGGAGGAAGAGAGAGTTTGGGTGAGAGAAATGAAATCAGGTGAAGGGGGGTTATATATAGGGGTAGGTCAACCGATCAGTTGAGATCTCACCCGATCGGTTGGGTTAGTTTTCGAAAACTCTTGTTGGAAGGCAGCTACAGGCGAACCGATCGGTTGGCCGCTTCACAATTTCCCGAGAGCACTGCAATTCTCACCCGGTCTTCCACCCGATCATCGCTTCAGATCAACTGATCGGTTGATTTAATCCCAAAATTTTCCAAGAGTTCTACCGTTTTCACCCGATCTTCCACCCGGTAAGCCGCATTTGCCACCCGATCGGTTGGCCGATGTCTTGATGCGGCCATCTTCAGATACGGCTCAACCGATCGGTTGAGGCAGGACAATTTCCTGCAAAAACACAAAAATTCATCTAAGTCTCCAGAAGATTATCCCCATAGCAGTATTTATTCACCAAAAATAAGAAAACTATTCTTAAAAATAACGACGAAGGTTTAGAACATGGGTTGCCTCCCATGAAGCGATGTTGTTTAAAGTCGTTTGCTCGACTCCCGGTATATGATCTTCAAGGTGGTTGGTGCATGTGATGCCCAATGATTGGCATCCCATCAGCTTTTGGAGCAGCGGTCCTTGTCGGTGGTAGGGGTGACAGGTAGACGCTCTCAACTATCCTCCCGCTGGTGGTGTGTGGGGGCTTCTCCCTCACGTTGGCATCTATCACCACTTTTCAAAGTATACGAACTTCCTCAGTAGTAAGCCCCATAGGCTCTTTTCCCTTGCTCCTCGTCGGAGCAACCTTCTTGAAACCGGGAGGAGTCGTTTGTGAGATACACACTTCTCCAGCTGCATCTTCTTCTTTCACCCCAATGTGCTCCTCAAGGCCCCCAAGCTATCGGAGGGGTTCCTCGAGAGAACCTCCCAAGCTCCAGCTTCAACTATTCTTTCTTCTTCAGCCTCCAGCATGTTACAATTTTGCTCCTCCTGTGGGTGCTTCATAGACAATCCTAGATCAAATTCTACTTTCTGTTCACCCACATTTAGGGATAGCTTCCCCTTCTTCACATCAATAAGCATGCCAGCTGTCACCATGAATGGCCTCCCGAGGATAATTGGGGTATGGTTGTCCTCTGGCATGTCCATGACTACAAAATCCACAGGCACGTGTACGCCACTGACGTTCACTGGCAAGTCGTCCACAACTCCCACCAGGTATTTCACCGATCTGTCTACAAGTTGCAGCGTCATTTCGGTGGGTTCAAGGTCGTCCATTCTTATCCTCTTGTATAATGATAGAGGCACAAGACTCACGCTCGCACCCAAATCGACGAGCGCCCGGCTGATTTTCACCTCTCCTATCGAGCACGGGATAGAGAAGCTCCCTAGGTCCTTGAGCTTGGGCGGATTTGCTCGTTGAATCAGAGCGCTGCACTCCACTGTTAGGACGACTTTTTCTTTCCTTGTACCCTTCGTCACCAAATCCTTCAGAAATTTAGCATAAGAAGGGATGGTCTCTATAGCATCTAGGAAGGGGATCTGCAAACTCAAATCTTTGACCATGTCGAAAAAATTGCCATATTTCTCGTCTATCTTTGCCTTGGCAAGTCTTTGAGGAAATGGCATCGTAGGTTTGTAGACTCTCAAGTTTCCCTCCTCATTCTTCTTCATTTCTTCCTCAGAGACTCCCTCCGGAGCCATGGTCTTTGATGACGAAGCTCCACCGTCATTTGCCTTTACATTTGGTCTCCCATCAACCAACGGAGCTTCGGGTTCTTTGGGCAGCTTCCCTAGTCGGAATCCGTGTGCCGCTTCTCAATACTATCGCAGACATATTTGCATGGTCATGCGTCAATGCCAATGTTTGATTCGGCCCCTAAGATTTACCTCCGGCTGACCCAGCAATTGGCTCTGTACCCTTTGAAGATTTGCCACTTGCAACCCCAGCTGGGTTACTTGATCTGCCAAAGCTTTCTGTCCATTCTGCAGCTGCAGGTTAATCCTTTCCTGGTTCGATATGTATTGGGTCAAGAGAGTCTCGACCGGAGAGATTACCCATTGTTGGTTATATGGTTGCTGCTGTGGTGGGGGCTGCTAATTCCTCGGGGGGGCATTGCTGGTACATCTGCTGGGGTTGTTGATGCTGCTGGTACAACTGCTGTTGCTACCAAGGTAGCTGATATAATTGTTGCTGAGGTTGCTAGGGCTGCTAGTATGGTGCCCTATAGCTCAGGCTCGGGTGGTTCTGGTTATTGGGAGAGTACGCCGGATTTGAGCTAGTCCTCGGTGGATAGGGCGCATTACCCGTCGCATTATAGAAAAGAGCACCTGCCTGATCCACCGGTGGTGAGATATCACCACCGTCAAAGTCTCCCAGGACTTCAGCTTCCACTGCTGTCACTTGTTGGGTGTTGGCACCTCCAGCTCCTACCATAAAAGCCGAGATCTGAGTAGATAGCAAATCAAATTTGCTAGACAATTTGTCGACCTCTTCCACTCTGTGCATCCCTCCAGATATGGGCGTGGCGTGCTCATCGCACCACCATTTATTATTAGATGCCATGTTCTCCAAAATGTTACCGGCATCTTCCGCGTTCCTGGACATGAAGGACCCTCCAACTGCGGCATCCATCGAAGATTTCAGATCATCCCTCAACCCATTGTAGAACAAATTAATGATCTATCATTTAAGGAGCTCATGGTGAGGGCATCTCCGCTGCATCTCTTTATATCTCATCCATGCCTCATGCAAGGATTCGTGGCTGTCTTGGGAGAATGAGGAGATCTCGCTCCTCAGCTTCATAGTCTTCCCTGGGGGAAGAACTTGTTCAGGAAGGCGTTGGACATCTTCTCCCAAGTTGTCAAGGTATTGGGGTCCTTCCCCTTTAGCCATTGTTTGTCTTTATCCCTGAGAGAGAATGGGAATAGTTTGAGCCGGATCGCTTCAGTCGACACACTGTTGATTCTGAAGGTATCGCACTTCTCTAAAAATGCATCCAGATGCTCAATCAGGCTCTCCATTGGTGCCTCTGAAAATTGGTCCTGTTGGATCCACGTCACCAATGATGGCTTTAATTCGAAACTTCCACCCGTAATGGCCGGGGGTTGGATGCTTGACGTGGACCCGATGGACGGCATCGAGTATTCAAGCAGGGACTTCTGCGGAGGGGTATTCTCTCCCATGGCTTCAGCTTATTCCCTTCTACTTCTCTCAGCGTTCAGACGCCTCACGGTGGCGTTTATCTCAGGATCTATAGGAATCTAGTCGTCGAGACTTCTTGTATTCATGCGCATGAAAAATCAAGCAACACCCGTGAAGCACGTATGGTATAAAGCCAGATAAAAATAACAGAGAATAAAAAATAAAAAATAAAAATAAAATGTATAATGCGAAAATTATCGCGAGGTGAGGATGTGAACTAGTTTCTAGGGTTCACTGGGTCCTAAAATAAACAAGCACGTTGGCTCCCCCGGCAACGGCACCATAAAGCTTGACGTCCCCTAGATTTAGCAATATTGGTAATAGGATCGGGGATACCAGATTTAAATATTTATAACCGCAAGCGCACGGTGTTGTAGTGTGGCTTGGGGGTCGAACTTAGGGAGGCGTGTGTTGTGCTTGTTGTCAAGAAGGAACCGGATCACCTGATGGGTGAGCTAGCCCGATCAATCGTTAGGTTGTCACGAAATAGAAATACGGTGGATGTAATATATAAAAGGAAACCCAGGACTTTGGTTTCCACCCTATCGTGTGCCCTCTCTATTACGACCGACGGATAAGATTACGACTGAACTTCAGGGTTTAGTGGTGAGACGTTGCCTCTAAGAGTGATACCTAGCGTCCCATGGGCCCGATATTTCGGTCGATGCCCAGGATAATATGCTAGGACTACCTAGGTTCGGTCGGTGGGCATTCCCATGTCCATTAACGTCGACCGATTCTGGGAGCACTAAGCTCGCAACGATTGCTCCCAAAATTTCGTCCTGCCTTTCCCACGCGCTTGGATTCAATGTCTACGCTAGGGGTGTGAGCTGTGGCTAGGGGATCAAATGCCAGTTTTATTTTCCCTTGGCCCGATGGTCAGAGTCGGTCTTTCTCCTGCCAATGACAATAAAACGCCATGCGTAACCATCTAAATTCCTAAATCCTATCGAAATCCTAATCCTATGGTCGTTCTAGGGAGAACCCACGAAGGGGTTGCCACCAAAATCCTAGATTGGGGAACTACTCACAATTCAGGTGAAAATAGCATCACAATCAAATTCAACCATTGAAATCATAATCAAGCAATAGAAAAGAGAAGCTAGCAATAGGATTAACGTAATATCAAAGTTACAAGACAATCAGAAAACTTACAAGGTAAAATAAATTCCGAGCAATCACAAATTCCAAAAAGACAGAAAAACAATGGGGATCCACGTTTGGTAAAACCTAGGTCACTATATATAGAAAATGAGGTCACCCGATCGGTTAATACATGAACCGATCGGGTAAGCTGCTAGTCGCTTTGGCCATCGAGCTTCAGATGCCTCAACCGGTTGCTGAGCTGAGCGGTTGGCGTCACCGGGTCATGAATTGGGGATTTTCAGCTTCAGATGAACCGATCAGGTGAGATGTCACCCGATCGGTTGGAATTCAGCTCAAAATAACAGAGAGCTCTGTCGATCTCACCCGATCGCTGAACCGATCAAAAGAGCAGCGATCGGGTGAGCTGCTCTTCACTTCAGCTCCTGTCCGGGTCGGATACCGTGCTCTAACCGATCCGTTGGCTCTATCCAACCGATCGATTGGGGGCTGATACATGGATTTCTTTGCTGTTTGGCCCCTGGGATCGTGCATGACACCTCCCGTTGCTCCGGGGACTCATGATATCTCCTTTATATGTCCCCAATGCTGTCATTCTCTTGCATTGGCACAAAAACACAAAGAAGTGAAAGAAAACTAAAAATCACAAGAGAATGGCTATGAAACGATGGAAAAACAATGGAAAATCACGAAGAAGACGTACGTGAATATATAAAATATAAACGCACGTCACCGACCCTCATTGAAGACGCTGCCGTCGACGAGTTCTCTTGGCACTGCCTACCGTGAGCTGTCGTGAAGAGGAACATCAAGCCACTAAGCCATTGAGAAGGAGCTCATTGCCACTGCCATCGAGGAGAGCTCGTCGTCAAGAGAAGATCCCGCTGCTGTCCAAGAGCACCGCCTGAGTTGTTGGAGGTTTCACCGCCATCAACGCGTTGCCGTGGAGACGGATCGCCGTTGAAGCTGCCACACGTCATCGACACACCATTGGCCGTGGGGTTCTTGAAGCACAGGCTGCTCTCATCATCAAACGCTCGACGTGGACGAGATCTGCTGTCTTGGATGGAGTCGTCGCCGTCGAGTCGTCATTGCCAAACTCAAAGCCCACATAACCCTCGCCGTCAAAGAGTAGCTGTCGAGAGGTCGGAGCCCACGCAAAACGCATCTCCCAGTGATGAACGAAAGCTTGATGACGTGGACGTTGCATGTAAATGTTTAGAGGCGTGCATGAAAATTAAAGGGAAAAAGCTTTGCTGACGTGGAGCTATTTTAAAGGAGTTGCTGTGTGCACAGACCGAAGATTATTTAATTTGAACTGAAGTTTCTATATGCACAGACCAGATTGATTTCCCAGATTGTCGAGCCACAGATTGAGATCCAGGAGTCAGATCGAGACACCGTTTGCTCCAGAATGAAGCTGACGTCGTGCTGAACGACAGAGACGACACATCATCATAATCTGAGCATTTCTGAACTCTTTACTTTATCATTATATTTGTGATTGTGTGTAGATCTCTATAGGGGAAACTTTACTGCTATTTGTAACTATTTTGGGACTTGTCTGGTTGGGGCTAGACAAGAGGGTCTTGACGTGGTGTAGCAATCAAGATACGTATTTACTAGGTTGATAGTGTTCTGCACTTTGCTGAGTGTGGTACAGTCTAGGTGGGGAGTTGGAGCTAAGACCCCATTGTAGGTACAGAAGGAACTTATTAATGCTAATATTTGCTTGGGGGCTAGACGTAGGTCGTTGATGCGACCGAACCATGGTAAATCTGTGTGTACTCTGTGACTGTCTCTTATTTACTCTGTTTGTGATTCTAACTGCGTGTGATTTCTCGTGGGTTGCACGAGAATATTTTTATAAGCTTATTCACCCCCCCTTAGGCTAGGATCTAGATCCAACATTTTCTAGGAAATTCTCGTGTTTCTTGTTTTTTCAAGAAACAGAACTCGGTATCATTGTCCATGACTGAAGCAGAATATATTGCCATGAGTCTTGCATATGCACCAGTTCTTTGGATGAGACACACGCTCAAAGACTATGGTGTCAATTGTGATACTTGCCCTATCATAGTTGATAACCAAAGTGCAATTTGAATTTCCAAGAATCCGATACATCACTCCCGTACCAAACACATAGATGTGATACACTATTTCATTAATGATCATGTAGCTAAGAAGGACATGATCTTAGAGTATATTGAAACCCAAAAACAAATGGCCGACATCTTCACTAAACCTCTTAAAGAAGACTCATTTGTGATGTTGCATGGAGAATTAGGGATTATGGGTGAATCTAAATTATAGGAGTTCATATTTTTATGATAAATCATGCTTTGAACTCACATTTGTAGGAGGATATATGCCCATAAGGCAATTTATCCTATGTATACGTCTTGTTCATACTGTATATGGTACATATTATCCTAAGTATAAAATCGTTCGTATTAATATACTTAGATAATATCCATAGACTTATAGTTAGGTCCTTACGTATCTAGATGAGATCTCGATTATGAGTAAGTAAGCGACCGAATATAAACGTAAGTCTTAAATAGTTCGTGGTCATAGATGTGTCGAGAACTAGATATCGACACATCGGATAGACCACTGTGTCTTAGTCTTACCTTAGGGTAATGATGATCTCATAGTCATTCGACTTGGTGAAGTCGGAGACGAGACACATGTGCTCATTGGAGAATGAGTTCACTGAACGACCGAATTAGAGTTATTAAATGGTTGACTTTAACTAAACTGTCTTTAATAACTCTAGGGTGATGATAGGTAAGCTGGTCCTTAAGACCTGAAGTCATTTGTACAAACCTGTGAGTGAACGGTGAAGCTTAGACCTATGATCTAGCTTCGAGGCTATGACTGCTAAAAAATCTTAGGTTGAGTTGCACCTGAAGCTCTCGAGGTGAGTAGATGACTAAGATGGGATTCGTCACTTCCGTTAAAGGGAAGATAGTGTTACAGGCTCAGTACGGTCTTTATGTTAGTCCTCGGCCGGGGTACGTTGTAAGAAGTACAATGTGTATACAACAAAGACCGCCGTATACTGACCAATGTTTTCTAATAGGGTTGACAGTAAACCATACCCTAGGCCAACAGGAACACAGTCTTGACGAAGGGACTATAGCTAACGTCATTCATCACTAACACAGCCAATGTCAACCCAATGATGCTTTTGTCAAAGGGTCGATCACGTTATGATGATTCTGAAACAGGGACGACAGCTAATGCTCGTAGTGACCGTCGTCTAGGGGTTCCGAGCCCCAATCTGTAGTAAGGTCAGGCTGTAGGGTCTCACACCGAGTAGCGTTCGTGTCTTAGTAATAGAAAGAAAGAATATAGAGAGATATCATTTGATGATATTTAATATTCACAAAGCTTGTTGTGAAAGTTAGTCGCAATAGCAATAAGGACAAATGTTGCATTTGATGCAAACCAAAGATTAAACGTGTCGTAAATTGGTTACGACAAATTTAGTAGGAACAAATATATTGGAAAGTGTTACCTGGATGACGGGATCGTCTCGGTCTAAACACAGGTTCAAACCGCGTCCAAATCAGAGATCAAACGAGCCCAGAAACGTGAAAACAGTCCAAGGCAAAGTGAGTTAGACCCACTGGGCTAACAAGCCCATAGACAAAGGCAAACGGGCGCAGCCCGCAGCAGCAGCGGGTGGGCGCCCGCTGCAAGCAGGCGCGGCCGCTGCTTACAGCAGGCGCTGCAGCGGGCGTACGCCCGCTGCCCAGCGGGCATGTGGCCCGCCCTTGTCTCCTTGGGCGGGCGCGCCCGCTAAGCTTAGCGGGCGCGTCTGCAACTTAAATCATTTAGGGTTTTTTGAAACCCCAAAATGACGGCTACGAATTTTGATAATTTCCCAACTTTGAGGAATTGTTTGAGGGGTCAAACGAAGTCGAAATTCGTCGCCGTCGGTTCCTACGCGTTCACCATTCGAAGCCCTTCGGATTGATAGCTTGTTTGGTGTCTAAATTTTAATGATCGGAGAGAATTAATTAGTTAAAGTTTGCTTTTGAGAAAAGCTCACTAAACTTTAAATTAAGCAAAATTAGCTTAATTGAATTTTCTCTAAATTAACAATAGTCCCACATTGCTCGCAACGAAAGAGTGAGTGCCGACTCCCTTTGTAAATAGGGGTGCACTCTCTTCGTTAAAAAACACATCAAGTCATCGATCGAGTAGCTCCAGACTTTTAGATCAAGCTCGATCGGCGACTAAATTGTTCTCTCTCTCTCTCTCTCTCTCTCTCTCTCTCTCTCTCTCTCTCTCTCTCTCTCTCTCTCTCTCTCTCTCTCTCTCTCTCTCTCTTCATATTCTCTGGAGTAGTCCTAGCAAGACTACGAAGGGGGTTTGGATTTTGATCCGGACGTCTAAGACGCGGGTTCTTCTCAAGTGAAACTTTCTACTGCGTGTGATCGGCTCGGAGACGAAAGTCCGGTCGGGCGGATCGGTTCGAGGGTGCGAGGCGGCTCAGGCGGATCGAGTCGAGGCGGCTCATCTACGAGGAGCTTCAGAAGACGGTGCGGTATATCTTGCCTGCTCCAGGGCCAAGATTTCGGGTATGTGGTTAAGTAATTTAGTGTACATTTAAATTAGTCGCTTTAGAGTAGATCCCTCTTGGGGTGGTCAGATCCACCCCAAGTTGGCATAGATCGGGCTAGGTTCTGGCTCCCTCAAAGCCTAGCTAAATAGTTTAGCTAGTTTAGAAAATTTTGATTTTCGATTTCCGCTGCGCTTTTGTGCCTCTGTGGTCCGTCCGACTTAGGACGAACACAGATCCGAGCTCTGGGGGTCCGCCAAAACCCCAACAGTGGTATCAGAGCCACTGTTATGCTATAGATCTATTATAACGACTTTTTAAATCTTTAAAATTGCTTGTTTTACACATACGAACTATTTTAGCTTTATGTTAAAATTAGTTTAAAAATTGTTTTATGTTGTAAAAGTTGTTTTTGCAACACGAAATTTTTTTTGTGACGATTTAACTTTATGCGATACTTTTAAATGGATCTCGAACGTTTTAAATGCTTTATAAAATTTTTATGAGATATAATAATTTCTCCGAGCATTTAATAGTTCTAATGTTTGTATAACTTCAAAGAAATATTTTATTTTTGAAATTTAAATTTTCTTAAGTTACATAAAGATTAGAAATTTTAAAACTTTGTTTGAAAGCTTTTAAAAACGATTTCTAATGATTTTAAAAGTGTTTTAAAATTGCTCTAATGGATATGTACATTGAAAGAAATATTTTATTTTCATAAGATGAAGAGATAAATTTAGTTTCTTTTAAATTACATATATGTTTCTAAATTATTGATTAAAATTTTAAAGCCTCGGTTTTAGAATTATTTGATAATTTTATACCTAGTTTTATGTGATAAAATGTTTTGAAGCTTTAAAAATTTTATCTTCGAATTTAATTGTTAAATTTTAGATTTGCGTGTTTTTATTATGTAGATACTTTTAAACTTGCAAATACTCGTTATGTGTCACTAGTTGAAACTTTTATTTATGCGGATAAATTAGTTGTTTCATTTTGAATGGACACATTGAATAATGTATTCATGAACCTTATTAGGTTAGCCATTAAATGTTTAAGATTTTATGAGATGAAATTTTAATAAACTAGTGACATGTTATGTTTTATAAACAAAACCAACATCAAAACCTAATACCTGATTAGGGTAGTCCCTTTGAATGTCAATCATTTCATTAAATCGTTTAATTGATGATTTTCATAACAGACAAATGTTGAATTATTTTATAAAATCCTAATTAGATTGGGGTACATGTTGAACGAATAGACCTTATAGTTGATAAGGATTTAATAAAAATTGTTCAACCAATCCATAAAATTTCGAATTTTAGGATCCACTAGTTGATAAGGATTAACTAGTTTTCTTAATTAAAAGCCATTTAGTTGTTTGGACAAACATAGAATTGATGAAAACTCCTTCAATGGATCATGATGTCGGTCAATGTGCTTGGCTAAGTTTGCTGGACCAACCTAGCTAGACTAGGTAACAAGTGGTCCTGGCTTAGTCAATTCCCCGGCTGCGTCCGCTGGACCGCAAGGAGTCGATTCATGACTGTGTAAGTCCATCGACTATACCTAAGTCAAATACAATAATAATCTTGTTCAAGATAAATCGTAGCCCTCCTTATTTTAGGAGTTGGCAACTGTAAGAAACATGTTACGGTTGTTGAGCTACACTCAAGCCGTGACATGTCAATCTTATAGAAACCGATTTCTTGATTGACATCTTGACCTGACTGAAACCGTTGTCTCATCCTTCGAGCATCGGTGTAGGTCTAACCAAGAATGTAGTCTAAGTCCTGACCCAAACCAACGTGTCGTGCATACACCGAGCGGCAGGGCATGTCAGGCTAGACACGAAAACAAAGGTCCGACTAGGCTAGCCATTGTGATCCGATTGAGCACACTCATGATCACAAATGACTAGGGGTAAAAATCGATAGGGAATCATAATAGATATGATTGACGACGAGTTTGTCTACCGACTGCAGAGTCAGACAACTTGTTGAGACACACTCAAGGTTGTCAGACTCAGGGTAATCGGATCCCTCTCTCACAAATGTTATTCTTATAGCTTTAATAAATTTAGTGGGAGAATATAGTTTTATTAAAACCATTAAAACTATACTACGAAAAAATACTGACTAAAGTATCTATAAAAATGCAGAATGGATTCGGGCCTTAGATATATGGTTGAGAAGAACGTGCTCGATGGAACGAACTACAAAGACTGGCTTAGGAACTTTAAGTTGGTCCTTTCCCTAGCCGGGATTGGATACGTACTATTCGAAGACGCTCCGGATAAGCCCGATGAAGATTTGACCTTCGAGGAAAAGGAAGCCTATAAGCTGTACCAGAGGGATGCAGAGAAGGCCAAGTGCCTTGCTCTGGCTTCGATGAGTAACGAGCTGCAGAGGAAGCATGAACATATGGATGTTCAAAGTACGCTTCTCAATGCACAAGAGTTATACGGCAAGCGATCTCGAGCTGCCAAGTTCGAAGCCACCAGCAACCTCTGGGGCACAAAGATGGAGGCAGGGCCCGTACATGATCATGTTATTAAGATGATCGGGTACGTAGAGGACGCCGCCCAGTTAGGATTTGTCCTGGACAATGAGATGTCCATGGACATTATCCTGAAGTCTTTAACTCCTGAGTTTAAGCCTTTCATCACTGGTTTTATAATGAACAGTCTTGAAACGGATCTTCCTGGTCTCCTCAATATGCTTAGGCAGTTTGAGGAGATTGAGAAGAAGCCGACTGCACTGGTTGTTGGCTCTGCTTCTTCCGACCAGCCGAAAGGCAAGGTTAAGAAGAGGCAGGTCCCGCAACCTGCAAAGGCGAAGAAAGGGAAGAAAAAGACTAAAGGGGCCCCGTCAAAATCTGAGTGCTTCCATTGCCACAAGATTGGCCACTGGAAGAGGAACTGTAAGATATATCTTGCAGAGAAGAAGAAGGGGCATACTGATGCCTCCACCTCAGGTACAAATTCAATTCAATAAAACGTAATTGTTTCCAATCATATAGTATGATATACTAAAGACATCTGTGTAATGTATACAGGTGGCTGATATGAAGCGGAGATTGGGAGAAGTGCGGAGGACGGTCGGCAATCTGAGCAATCGTTGCTGCTAGGGCCGTTCAACGACTTCGAGAGACATGATCAAGAAGGAGATGATACTAATCTTAGTTAAATAAATTGTATCATTTCTTTAAAAGTTGAAAACAATGATTGAGTGTTCTACACTCAAAGTTTATTGGATAAACAAATTACGGTTCATCTTAATGAATCCGTTGTTTTAATGAATGTCTCGGAAATTGCGTTTTCTGTTGAGTTGAAATTTGATTGGCTTAAATTTTCTGTGATTGTGGCTTTCTGAGATGGTTGCGAAAATTCTCGAATGATGATGCGAAGCTTCGGAAAATGTTGATTTTTGAGCTGACTTAATGTTATAGTCAATTGGTAGTTAAGTATAGGCTCCAGAAGCGTATAAATTGTGTGCGATCACAATTATACGCATATTAAGATTAATTCTTAATAAACCGCATTTAGTTATTAAAGAGTTAATATTAAATGTGGTTAAGGGAAAAGTACAGTGTAGGACGTTTTGATTGAGCGAGTCAATGTCAAGACTCCTTAAACCGATCTTGACTTGACCCACTCGTCAAACCGAACCTGACACTAGTACATTCCATCTAAAGCACTTATCAAATGGTTATATCTTCGTATATATAATCTAAATATGATTTAGATATAATATTGAAGTATTTAACTAGGTAATTCTCAAAGTCAGTGGGAGCTAGCTCGTACACTTAGTTCCGGTCTTTCGGACTAAGTAAAAAAGGATTTCCACCTTAAATAAATCATCTATATAATACATTGAATCAAAATTGTTTTGATTTAATCGTATATATATATATAGACTTAGGGTGTCATGTATGTACTTGACATATTGACACAAGAAAAGTGGGATGAGCTGAGACAGACTTATAGATTATAATGTTAGATCCTACATCTAGATTGTATAAGCTAATTGTTAGCTATACAAAGATAATAAAAATTGATCCAGATCATTTTTCCAAAGGATCAACCCTGTGTGATCAAGAGATGTATTAATTAATTCATTAAAATTCGTTGTAGATACTTGTTAGTAAAACCACTCTAAGGTTTGTCATATAAATGTGATTGATATGCAATAGCGGTATGAGATACCGAGATAAATAGCCTAAGTGCAAGTAGGAGATGTAGGAGGATATATGCCCATAAGGCAATTTATCCTATGTATACGTCTTGTTCATACTGTATATGGTACATATTATCCTAAGAATAAAATCGTTCGTATTAATATACTTAGATAATATCCATAGACTTATAGCTAGGTCATTACGTATCTAGATGAGATCTCGATTATGGTAAGTAAGCGACCGAATATAAACGTAAGTCTTAAACGGTTCGTGGTCATAGATGTGTCGAGAACTGGATATCGACACATCGAATAGACCACTGTGTCTTAGTCTTACCTTAGGGTAATGATGATCTCATAGTCATTCGACTTGGTGAAGTCGGAGAAGAGACACATGTGCTCATTGGAGAATGAGTTCACTGAACGACCGAATTAGAGTTATTAAATGGTTGACTTTAACTAAACTGTCTTTAATAACTCTAGGGTGATGATAGGTAAGCTGGTCCTTAAGACCTGAAGTCATTTGTACAAACCTGTGAGTGAACGGTGAAGCTTAGACCTATGATCTAGCTTCGAGGCTATGACTGCTAAAAAATCTTAGGTTGAGTTGCACCTGAAGCTCTCGAGGTGAGTAGATGACTAAGATGGGATTCGTCACTTCCGTTAAAGGGAAGATAGTGTTACAGGCTCAGTACGGTCTTTATGTTAGTCCTCGGCCGGGGTACGTTGTAAGAAGTACAATGTGTATACAACAAAGACCGCCGTATACTGACCAATGTTTTCTAATAGGGTTGACAGTAAACCATACCCTAGGCCAACAGGAACACAGTCTTGACGAAGGGACTATAGCTAACGGCATTCATCACTAACACAGCCAATGTCAACCCAATGATGCTTTTGTCAAAGGGTCGATCACGTTATGATGATTCTGAAACAGGGACGACAGCTAATGCTCGTAGTGACCGTCGTCTAGGGGTTCCGAGCCCCAATCTGTAGTAAGGTCAGGCTGTAGGGTCTCACACCGAGTAGCGTTCGTGTCTTAGTAATAGAAAGAAAGAATATAGAGAGATATCATTTGATGATATTTAATATTCACAAAGCTTGTTGTGAAAGTTAGTCGCAATAGCAATAAGGACAAATGTTGCATTTGATGCAAACCAAAGATTAAACGTGTCGTAAATTGGTTACGACAAATTTAGTAGGAACAAATATATTGGAAAGGGTTACCTGGATGACGGGATCGTCCCGGTCTAAACACAGGTTCAAACCGCGTCCAAATCAGAGCTTAAACGAGCCCAGAAACGTGAAGACCGTCCAAGGCAAAGTGAGTTAGACCCACTGGGCTAACAAGCACATAGACAAAGGCAAACGGGTGCAGCCCGCTGGCTGCAGCGGGTGCACGCCCGTTGCAGCAACGGGCGCACGCCCGCTGCCCAGCGGGCGTGCGGCCTGCCCTTGTCTCCTTGGGCGGGTGTGCCCGCTAAGCTTAGTGGGCACGCACGCAACGTAAGTCATTTAGGGTTTTTTGAAACCCCAAAATGACGGCTACGAATTTCAATAATTTGCCCAACTTTGAGCAATTGTTTGAGAGGTCAAACGAAGTCGAAATTCGTCGCCGTCGGTTCCTACGCGTTCACCATTCGAAGCCCTTCGGATTGATAGCTTGTTTGGTGTCTAAAGTTTAATGATCGGAGAGAATTAATTAATTAAAGTTTGCTTTTGAGAAAAGCTCACTAAACTTTAAATTAAGCTAAATTAGCTTAATTGAATTTTCTCCAAATTAACAATAGTCCCACATTGCTCGCAACGAAAGAGTGAGTGCCGACTCCCTATATAAATAGGGGTGCACTCTCTTCGTTGAAAAACACACCAAGTCATCGATCGAGTAGCTCCAGACTTTTAGAGCAAGCTCGATCGGAGACTAAACTGTTCCCTCTCTCTCTCTCTCTCTTCCTATTCTCCGGAGTAGTCCTAGCGGATCGGTTCGAGGGTGCGAGGTGGCTCAGGCGGATCGAGTCGAGGCAGCTCGTCTACGAGGAGCTTCAGAAGACGGTGCGGTACATCTTGCCTGCTTCAGAAGACAGTCGCTTTAGAGTAGACCCCTCTTGGGGTGGTCAGATCCACCCCAAGTTGGCTAGTCTAGAAAATTTTGATTTTCGATTTCCGCTGCGCTTTTGTGCCTCTGTGGTCTGTCCGACTTAGGATGAACATAGATCCGAGCTCTAAGGGTCCGCCAAAACCCCAACAACATTATCATTTCACATCTCATGTTTTGATATGTCATATGTTTACATATTTTTTTCAAGGTAATTTATTTGAGATTTTGATGATTTTATTTGTTTGGATTAATATACGTGATTTGAATGTTAATATATATTATTTTGATAGTGATTTGACGTTTATAGAATAGTCAGAGTATAGGTCTTAGGGCGAGTTGTCTCAAGTCTCTTGAATTTCGCCTTACTCTACATTTTTGGACCAGCCAGACGATTGTCAATCTTTCGACAATCGCCTGCCCAACTCTAATTTTTCTGTCTGATATCGGCGTTTTTTGCACAGGCGACTGATGTATAATTTCCAGGCGACTGTCTCTCCGACAGGCAACTGAAATTTGTTCATCAAGCGCATGCCTTGATCTTGAAATTTTTTCTATCAACTCATCAAAATCTTTGACTTCTTGTCAGGCGACTGTCATGTATTTTACAGGCACCTGTCACTTTGCTAGGTGACTATGAATTACTCTACAGGCGCCTGTCTATCTACCTAAGTCAGTTTTCTTTCTTTTCGGCCAGTCGACTGACGATTGTACATCATTCGACTGTCCACGTCTGTGGTAGTTCGATAACTTAATTTGAGTCGTCGATCTTTCGGTCCAACTACCCAGATTCATTTCCCCTCCACTTAAGTAATCGTGGGCGTCGGATTTTCTCTCTCATCCGATCGATTCTCCCTCGTCTCCCTCCTTCAAACGTCGACTGTCTCTTCGTCCTCTCAGTCGATTCGAATCTCCTAGATGTCGATTCCTCTTCCTATTGACTCGATCGAGCTCTTGGATCTCTCCTGCTCTGTTGGTCATCATTTTATTGGTATATCTCTCTCTTTTATTTCCAATCGTGCTTTATTTTCCTTCACTTTCTGTCAATTCGTGTGATGGATCCACTCAAGATCCCTTCGTCTTCCAAAGGGAAAGCCATTGCTCCTAGGAAGCCTATGAACCCTAAACATATAGCTGCCACATGCAAGAAAGTCCCCTATAGAGCCCGCACCAAATTCGCTCAACCTGTCTCCGATGTTTCAGATGCTTCTGATTCTACTCATTCTTCTTCCGAAGAAGAAGAGTTTGTTCAGCTCCTTTAGAAGCAAGAGTGTAAACACATTGGTGTTTAGATCAATAAGCCTACCGTTGAGATTGATTCTACTCGTGTGGCTGCAGATACCCACACCAAGCCTATTCCCACTGAACCCCAAGGCCAAAATCCACCCAAGCCTACTCCAGCTGCTCCTTTAGTCCCCATTTGCCGAGATAATTCTTGTTTGGAAAAATTTCATGCTATGCTTGGGATCAAGCTCCTTCATGAGTGATTCATTGTTTATCAGGCTTTCATCGCAGAGAGACTCTCTGAGATCCTCTCGACGACCAATTTGGTCGATTTGTTTCGATACTCTCATGTGGACTCCCCCCATGCATATCCATTTCTTGTCAAGCTATTCAATGCCAACCGCATTTGCGGTGAATATGTTGACACGGGTGTCATCGACACCATGGTACATGGGACTCATATCAAGCTTGACCCTATTCTCTTAGGGACCATTCTTAGGATTCCTTCCTCTGGCTCTTTGCCCGCTGATATCTCTCTTTTAGATATTGCTGACCTTGATCAGACTATCCTTCAGGATATGTTCTCTGTGATCCCTGCTTATCTCTCCTCTGGCGCCAGGGTTTACTGCTCGAGATTGGACTGTTCACCTAGTGGTGAAGTCCAACATCTTGTCGAAATATGGCTACTCTGATCAGCCATCCCAGGAGATCCTCCAATGCATGTACACGATCTTTTCTGGCATGTCTGTGAACTGGGCCGGGTCCTCCTTGATCGGATGGACAGGGTAGAGTTCACTACTTCTTCCTCTCATATTTCATATGGAGGACTCCATACTCTTGTCTTTTGTCATTTCGTCCTTGACCTGATCCCATATGAGCCCATGTCTTTTGGCCCTCTTCTTGATGCAGCTGTAAAGTTGAAGTCCTCTTCGGCTTTGCAGACGGCATCAAAGAAGAGGCAGTCTACTTCAGCTCCGTCTTCATCCACTACTCCACCTGCTAATCAGCCCTCTTCTTTATCTATTGCACCCTCTCTTATCCAGTTGGACAAGAAGGTTTCTGGTCTTTTTGAGTTGTTCCATCTAATGTTCCAGCATCAGGACATTCCCTTCACTTTTGTTTCATCTTCTCAGCCTGCTCAGCCTCCTCCTCCGATCATCACTGAGTTTCCTGGTCACCCGGTCGGTTCAGTGACCGGTTCAAACGCCCCAACTTTCTGGAAATCTGATGCTGAATGCCAACCGATCGGGTGACCTTCACCTGATCGGTTCACCTGTAGCCGATTCTCTGAAGCCACGACACGGAGAGATCAACCGACCGGTTCACCCGACGGCGTGAAGATCCAACCGGTCAGCTTCAACCTCAACCGACCGTGCAGTGGTGACCGGGTGAAGTCCTATTCTGAGCTGCCGAAGAAACGAAGTAGGTCACCCGATCGGGTGACTTTTCACCCGATCGAGTGATATCGTATTCTATATATAGGACCCTAGGTTTTCCAGTAACGAGGAGTTGTTATTTTTTGCTGTTTTTTTCTCTTTCTTGACGGCTGTAATTTTTCAGATATTTGTAGGTTTTCCGATCTTTGTCAAACTTTAATATAGTGTTATTAGCATTGCTCTTACTGCATTTCAATCGCCTGATCATGATTTTTACGGTTGATTTCTATTTAGATCGATTTTTACTAAATATGTGTGAGTAGTTCCCAAATCTGGGATTTTGGTGGAAACTGTAATGCCCTACCAGCTACTGCACAAGTACTAGAGGGGGGGTGAATAGTACTTTAAAATAATAAGGAGTATAATTCCAAATTAAATTGCAAACAACTACCAAATCAATTTGCGGAAGCTTAAATTGAATGACAACAACAAAATTAACAATGCAAACAAATGATGTTAATGGGTTCGGATCCACCCAAGTCTCCCCGACTTGTTCCCGGTGATCCTACGTCCCAACCACCCGGATCACCTCCGGATACTTGAGTTAGAAACCCTAACTCAAGATTTCCACTATGAAATACTTGTGAAAATCCTCCACAAGTCAAATCATATAAAATGTAATTTGTGACTCCCACAACCCGGGATCACAACCACACTCTCACAACCGAGAGTGAAACTTACAAATCAAATATGAAATGAAATAAGAAAAACTTCTTACCGAACAAAATACCTATGCCTTGAGTATTGCTTACGAATTAGGGCAAGGATGATTTTGGGGAAGAAGTGGCACCAAACCCTAGCTCCAAGATGTAGATCAGCGATGGAGAGCTTTGGGGATGTTGGTGACCTAGAATCAAGCACTTGGCTTGGAAGGCTTCACACTCAATGAATCTCTCTTTGGAAGTAAGAGTGAGGAGAGATTATTGAATGGAAAGAATGAGCTTTGAATGCACTTGGAATGATTTCTCTTGATCTCTAAACTTGCAATAATATCAGCCTTGGCAGCAATGAATGCAGCCCAACAAGTATATATAGGATAGAGGAGAGAGAGAGAGAAAACCGTTTCAATTAAAGCTCCAACGGCTCTTTTCTGAACCCAACTAGTCGGTCAAAGAACAACCACTGACCGACTAGTTTATCAACTAGTCGGTCGGTCATTTAACTTAAACCGACTAATGAGTAAACTGAGAAAAGATCAAAGTACAGACTAAGGAACTAGTCGGTCTAAGAAGAGTGGCTGACCGACTAGTTTCACAACTAGTCGGTCGGTTACTCAACTTTGACCGACTAACAGATAAAACTGAAGTCTGAGAAGAATTGTACTTAGTCGGTCCAAGAACAAATGTTGACCGACTAATTCACCAACTAGTCGGTCACCAAATGAACATATACCGACTAACAATAAACAGTAAGTATGGTGAAAAATTTGGCATGTACAGTAAACTAAACTAGTCGGTCCAAGAAGGAAAGTTGACCGACTAGTTCATCAACTAGTCGGTCGATCAATGAGCACAGACCGACTAAAGATAAACAGTAGCTCAAGCTCAAATGTGCATGTTCAGGAAAAGCTCAACTGGTCGGTCACAGAAGTATCACTGACCGACTAGTTCACAAACTAGTCGGTCGGTGAGTCAACTTAGACCGACTAACTGTAAACAGTAAAGAGCTAAGAATTAACTGACAGAAACTAGTCGGTCCAAGAAGCTTGGCTGACCGACTAGATGACCATCTAGTCGGTCAGTTCTTCTTCTTGAACCAACTAACATGCACAAGAAGTCCCGAATCGAAGCGCGATGCTTCGGGAAGAATTGTATGGACTTCTACAAAGATCCTAGAGCTAAGATATGAGCGTTACGAAGAATTAAAACGTAAGACCTACTCAAGGCTTAACATTCTACGAAAGAAGCTAAAAGACTATAAATTAAACTTGACGATACCGTCTTCAATAGCTTCAATCGAATCTTCATGACTTCTAAATAGGTCCATAAGCTTCAACGAAGCTTTAGGCATACGATCACGTGCTTTGAGAAGTCTTGAGACGTCGTAATTGATATTCATGTGAATTTGACGACGATCTCCATAACTGCGCTCACAAAGTGTTAGTTCATATTATATTTATGTTTGTTCATCATCCAAAACCAAATCCGGGGAGTCCAATATCCAACATTCTCCCCCTTTTTGGTGATGACAAACCAACATAAATAATAATCAAAAATAATAATTCAAATGAAATTTACTTACTCCCCCTGCATTGATGACACGTTAATTCCAATTTAAACAATAATAATTCGCATCAAGCAGACGAGTGAAGTAAATTAAATGATAATCGATTATTGAATTATTGAAATACCAAACGTAGGTTATTGAAATATCGGATTTGAAAATCCATTTATATATCTTAACTCCCCCTGAATCTAACACATCAAGTTAGATTCTTGGAGAAATGCTTTAAATTTTCATTTGGCACATCGTTATTATTATATCTCTCCCCCTTTGGCATAAGCAAAAAGAGCGGGAGGATAACAACGACAACAACAATGGCCTCAAATTAAAAAGCACGGGAGTCGTAGAATACGACGAAGGTTCAAGTGACACCAAAGAGAAAAATACGAATAGAATCAAGGCGTGTCAAAGATACCAAAGTCGAAAAATCATAAAACGAAATCATCAAAAACTCAAATCAATTTAACGGATTGAGTTATGGAATATACTATCCAATATCAACATTTCTTGGTTAATTTAGTGCATGAAAAACAATTCTATGTTTTCATAGAAGAAATTTCTATTAAACCAAGTGAATATCGTCGAGCGACGTAGTCAAACATTAGAGACATAAAAATTATACATTGCACAGAATAATGAAATGTCAACGGCGATGTATTTATATATATATAATATGAAGCAGATTACATCACCGATATACAAACCATCAATCGACTGATCGGTGCACAAAAATACATCATCACATGACAAAATATCGGAGTGTCAACGAAAAATACATCAGCATCAAACATATCAAAATACATCATCAAAATGATCCAAAATACATAGCCACCCACACTATCCTACCCAACATCTCTCACAACTAGATATATCATCCAATGAGGATCAGGAGATGCCTCGGAGAAACTCAAGAGGCAGTGGGAGGACCAGAAGCAACTGCAGGCTCAGCAGGAGCAGAAGAGGTGACTGGATCAGCAGGAACGTCCGGAAGATCAGCAGGAGAGACGACTGAAGTGGCAACCTCTGAAGCAGCAACCGTATTGGCCTCGGGAGCACCAGTCGGAGTATCCACCACAGGAGTGGTGGCAACAGGTGTGCTCTCGGGGGCACCAGCAGAAGAAGCAGCAACAGCATCACCGGAAGTGGTAGCACCAGCAGCAGCAGTACCAGCAGAAGTGCCCTCGGGGGCACGAGTCGAAGCACGACAAAGCTCCTCAATGTCCTCCTCAGCCATCTCATCTAACTCCTCATCCTCAGACACGGAAGGAGGAAGCTCAACACCCATATGACGAGCCATACGGCAGACTACCTCCTCGGTACGAGCCAAGCGGGACTCGTGACGACGAAGTATCCGTAGGACATCATCCAGGGTGGCAGAGGGAGCAGCAGAGGCACTGGCAGAGGCAGGGACAGACGCTGAAGGTGTCGTCCTCTGAACGTGACGAAGCGCCGCAAGAGATTTCTTGACGGCCGTCGCGTTCAGGGGAGGACCAAGGGGACGCTCATCGTCACGAGGCAACGTGACACGAAAATGACGAAATACGAGGGTCAATAAGCAAGGAAATGGGATATGAGCCGATTTATTGGACTTGCGAATACACTCGAAAGAATCAATCTTATCGAGTATAATGCGAGCCCAATTAATCGAGCTCCCCATGAAGATAGCAAAAATAAGCTTCAGAAAGGGCTGGGACAGGAGAGACGAGGAGCCGTACTTGGGAAGCAAGCACGACTTCAGAATCAGATTTAGGACCCATGCATTAGGCTTGAACGATTTAGAAGGCACGCCAATCATGGCAGGAGGGATCTGATGGAAAATCTCTGAAAGGATGGTCTGATCAAGAGAAGAAATATCGTCAACCGAGATATCAGATAGAAGAAGGCCAGACGAAGAGATACCCAAAATCTCTCCTAAGATTTCCGCAGTGAGGACTATAGGAGTCCCCAAAACGGTCGTCTCAACAGAGTGGGTCTGATCGTACTGACCCCGGATCCTATTCGCATAGAAAAGCTTCACTAGTCTAGGGTAGGGGTGAGGATTCGCCTTCGGGTCAAATCGAAGGTAATCGAGGAGACCCGACGACGAGAGAAGATCAGCTAACCCTATAAAGTCGCTAAACTGGACGAAATGCTCCAGAAGCAGAGGGCAATGTTCGATACGGTTGTACGCCACGAGACACATAGGGTCATCGCGACACAACGAAATATCGACACCGCCCACCGGCATCGGACCCTTTCCCTTAGGCTTACGGGTAGACGTACGAGGGTGTGTGCTAGACTCGGGATGGATAGGAGGAGTGGGTTCCCTATGAGTCTCGGTCTCGGGGTTATACTCCGTATCAGAATCGGTAGGAGTATGGAACGAAGACTGAGAGGCAAGAATTTTGGCCTTGGGCTTAGGCTTGGGCTTGGGTTGACCTCTAGGCTTGGCGGTCGTCGTCCTCTTCTTCTTGAGAGGAGGCGAAGACGACGAAGGTTGGGTGGTCTTGGCACGGCGTTTCGGAGGAGTTGGATGCTCGGGGTCCGAAGGGGTTTGGTCTACGGTCATCGGTGAGGGGCTAGATGGAGTGATCGGGATACGTGTTCTTGCCATAGTCGAAGCAAGACACGGCACAAGAAGATCAAAAGAAGAAACCCTAGCCGAAAAAGACTTAAACCCTAGGAGCCCTAGAAACCCTAGAAACCTTAGAAACCGAGCTAACCCTAGCTCTAGGAATGGAAATTTAACCCTAGAAGGAGAAGAAATCACCTAGAAGGAGGGGCCGACAGTGGAGATCGACGGAGATGGCCGGAAAACGGCCGGAGATCGATCGGAAGACGAAAGGTCTTAAGAGGGATCGGGGTTTCGAGCTGGAGGAGAAACACTTTGGACCGATTAGAATGAGAACAGACCGACTAAACTGAGTTTAAGTCGGTCGAGATCGCAAATGACCAAACAGTCCCTGGCACAACTAGTCGGTCACAGTTCAAGCACTGACCGACTAGATCACGATCTAGTCGGTCGGTCAATGAGCTTGAACCGACTAGTTGCAAACAGTGGCTGAGTCCAAGATTTACTGACAAGATTTAGTCGGTCTGCGTTCAGTTACTGACCGACTAGATCTAAATCTAGTCGGTCGGTCACTGAACATGAACCGACTAAAAAATCGAAATGAAGAGGAGACTCAAAAATCATGAGTTAGTCGGTCTAAGTTCTTCTACTAACCGACTAGATGAACATCTAGTCGGTTGGTGGTTGAATTGAAACCGACTAAGAGAGTCCAAAAAGTGATAATCAAGTTCTCTCTTCAAAACGCTTTGACGATATATCGCAAAACTATCAATAATCATCTAAACTACCCCATTAAACATCAAAATCTTAAATACGACATTCAAAACATGAATTCGAGCAAAAATTAAAAAAGAATCACATAAATTCCCGAAAAATCCAATAAGTCTAGCATGAACGAAATATTTCGAAATATAATAGCATGCAAGAATATTGAATGAAACATGAATCCTATATCTCGGATTCACCCATAATCCCCAATTCTCGACGCAACCGCACAAAGGAGTCCTCCTTTAGGGATTTCGTGAAAATATCGGCGATTTGCTTTTGGGTTTCAACGTACACTAAAATGATGTCCATTTTAGCAACATGATCATCTAAAAAATGGTGTCGGACATCTATGTGTTTCGAACGGGAATGGTGTACCGGGTTCTTGGAAAGACATATTGCAATTTGGTTGTCAACCATGATAGGGCAAGTATCACAATTAATACCAAAGTCTTTAAGTGTGTGTCTCATCCAAAGAACTTGAGCACACGTGGCACCGGCAGCAATATATTCCGCCTCGGTGGTTGAAAGTGACACGGAATTTTGCTTCTTGGAAAACCAAGAGACAAGAGAATTTCCTATAAAATGGCAAG
This sequence comes from Scilla litardierei, assembly GCA_030789695.1. Lineage (NCBI taxonomy): Eukaryota > Viridiplantae > Streptophyta > Magnoliopsida > Asparagales > Asparagaceae > Scilla > Scilla litardierei. The sequence goes on from CM061134.1 coordinate 144,689,230, forward strand.
TGCCACTAGTACTTTTCCTGTCGGATTTGCATCCCGCATAATCGGCATCACTATATGAGATTAACTCATAAGTGCTAGATTTTGGATAAAGTAATCCAAAATCAAGTGTATAACTTAGATAACGGAAAATACGTTTTACCGCTACTAAGTGAGACTCCTTAGGTTGAGACTGATAACGAGCACATACGCATACGGCAAACATAATATCGGGCCTACTTGCGGTAAGATAAAGTAAACTACCTATCATACCTCGATATAGACGAATGTCTACATCCTTACCGCCCGTATCCTTGTCAAGATGCGTAGTCGTGCTCATTGGAGTCTTTTTCCCGGAAGCACTCTCCATTCCAAATCGCTTAAGCAACTCCACCGTATACTTCGTTTGGTGGATGAAGATTGCATCGTCCATTTGGCGAATTTGGAGACCTAAGAAATACTTGAGCTCACCCATGTGGCTCATCTCAAATTGTTCCTTCATAACATTAGAAAACTCTTCGCAAAGAGCAAAGTTAGTAGCACCGAAAATGATATCATCAACATATATTTGAACTAAAATTATATCATTATTCGCATGCTTAACAAAAAGTGTAGAATCGGCTTCTCCCATTTTAAAATTCAAATCCAAAAGAAAATTCTTTAGGCGATCATACCAAGCTCGAGGAGCTTGTCTCAAACCGTGAAGTGCTTTCTTTAGTTTAAAAACATGATTTGGAAATTTTTCATTTATGAAGCCCGGAGGTTGAGAAACGTAAACTTCCTCAACGACATCTCCGTTTAAAAATGCACTTTTAACATCCATTTGAAATAATTTAAAATCCTTATGGCATGCAAAAGACAATAGTAATCTAATCGATTCTAATCTAGCTACCGGAGCGAAGGATTCTTCGAAATCAATACCTTCCTCTTGTCGATAGCCTTGAGCAACTAACCGAGCTTTGTTCCGGACGACGACTTGGTTTTCATCGGTTTTGTTCTTGAAGATCCACTTTGTCCCTATGACGGTGTGGTTCTTCGATGGCAATGGAACAAGCTCCCAAACTTCATTCCTCTCGAATTGAATGAGCTCCTCCTCCATGGCTAAGATCCAAGAGCTATCTTCGCATGCTTCATGAACATTCTTTGGCTCTATCGAGGAGGCAAAGGCACAATGAGCGAAGTAGTTCACTTGCGATCTCGTCTTGACACTATCATAGATATTGCCAATGACTTGCTCATGAGGATGGTCACGAACGGTATGAAGCTGTTTGGGAATACCTTGGTCACTAGGAACATTCTCAACAACTTCATTAGTTGGGTTAGTCTCAACAGAATCAATAGAATTATTAGACTTAGAATTATCAAACGAATCACATAAAACATCCAAAGAATCATTATCATTTGAAATTCTAGTTGGAACAAATCCTTCATTAAAAGAGACATGAAGCGACTCCTCGATCGTTGAGGTTCGTTTGTTGAATATCCAGTAGGCTTTGCTACGCGAAGAATATCCAACAAAAATCCCATCATCGGATCTTGGATCGAATTTGTCCAAACTACCATACGTGTTCTTAATAAAACATTTCGAACCAAACACACGAAAATGTTTAACTTGAGGCAACCTACCAAACAACAATTCATAACAAGTTTGTTTAGTGCCGGGCCTCAAAAGTATTCTATTAAACACATAGCAAGCGGTGTGTACCGCTTCCGCCCAAAATTGATGGCCAAGTTGGCTATCATCAAGCATAGTGCGAGCACACTCCACTAGCGTCCTATTCTTTCTCTCAACTACACCATTTTGAGGAGGTGCACGAGGGAAAGAGAAGGTGTGTGTAATACCAACTTCATCACAAAATGTCTCAAAAGACTCATTCTCAAATTCACCTCCATGATCACTACGAATAGTGACAATGGTGGTTCCTAAGAGATTTTGTACTTTCTTAACCAAAATTGTGAAGTTTTCAAAAGCTTCATTTTTATTACATAATGAAAATACCCATGTAAATCTCGAATAGTCATCTACGATGACAAGTCCATATCTTGCATTTCCTAGGGAAGCAACTCTAGTTGGCCCAAATAAGTCTAGATGTAATAGCTCTAGTGGCCGTTTAGTAGAAATGCTTTTCTTAGGTTTAAATGAAGATTTAGGAAGCTGGCCACGTTGACAACAATCACAAAAACTTTTCTTTTCAAAAACAAGCTTCGGAAAACCTTTAATGGAATTTAATTTTGAAAGCTTATATAGTGTTCCAAAGTTCACATGTCCAAAGCGTCGATGCCATAAGTGTTGTTCACTTGTGTTGGCAACGAGACATTGTTCATAAGACTTAGGAAGATCCAAAATATAAATATCTTTATGACGAGTGCCGAAAAATAATAATTTAGCATTATCTTTTCTTAAAATATGACACAATCCTTTCGCAAAGCTAACTTTGTAACCTTTGTCACAAAGTTGGCTTATTGAAATAAGATTATGATTTAAACCATTAACAAGATAAACATCACTAATTAAGGGTTTAGATGGGTTACCCACTTTACCAACACCTATGATGGTTCCGCTCTCGTTGCCTCCAAATACGACGCGGTTTCCATTTGCTATGGGAACCACTCCGGAGAGCAAACTAGCGTCACCCGTCATGTGTTTTGAACACCCGCTATCGAGTATCCAATTTCCCTTGGAGCTAAATTTAAATTTGTTGCTCCTTTTCTTTTTCTTTTCCTTGAGTACCTAAAGATAGAGAATTTCATATCATGGTACCCAAGGTCATTGGGTACAAAAGATTAGACCTTTGGAAGCCAAGTCCAATTGGACTTAGACTTCCCCACATAATTTCTACTATGCACAACATCCGAAAAATAAGCATTCATATACATTTGTTTTTCGTCCATGCTTGTGTCCTTTGGGCTCCAAATTGTGAAAATCTTGGGAGCCCTCATCCTATTGGGTGCATGCATTCGATGTTGATTTCTACGTGATGCATGTTGTGGATAGGCATAAGGAACATGATGGAATGGTGCACGATGAGAATTATTCATATGATGTTGTGGGTGAACATATGCATGTGTGGGAACACATGCGTGAGGGTGTCTCACATGGTGTGCACGTGCTCGAGAATGTGTTGCATAAAAATCATCATATGTGTGAGACGGTGGAGTAGGACGTGTGTTCCTACGTGGCATGGTATTGGTGTACATATAAGCATGCCCCTTCTTTGGAGGTCCACCCAAAGTGGGTTTCTTTCCAAAAGAGGGTGTGGACGAGGTGGAAGCACCATTGGTAGATGAACTACCAATAGAGTGTTTGCTACCACTCGTAGAGTCACCGGAAGTTGGCCTAACAAAAGTAGTGGCCGCTTTGGATGGACATCCCATCGTATACCCCAAACCAATGTGGTGATTGGCCGGAAGTAAGTCACTTAGGATTTTATCCAAATGGTCCTTACCCTTATTGAATCTATTGATTCGGCCTAATGTGTTCTCATATTTCTCTTTGAGAGAACGCATAGAAGTATCCAAGTTGGATACTTGCGATGTGAGCACATAAACACGAGATTTAAGATTCTCGTTCTCAATACTCAAAGTTGAGTTTTGAGAAGTTAAATCCGCAATCCTATGTTCTTCCGGATCATCAATGCTAACATGTTCAAGTTTAGATTTGAGATTAATAATCTCATTTCTCAACTCTTCAACAACGGTGTCGTTGTTGGTGATGATAGTCTTAGGCGATGTTTGAATGCTAGCTAGGTCATCTTTTACCTTAGTATATCTATTTACTAATTTAGTGTATTTTGACCATAATTGAGAGTTAGCATTCCTAAGATCATCCATAGTTACCTCATTGTTGCCTTCGTCATCACTATCATCGGAAGAGGAGGATCCTTGATCATGCTCCTCTCTTGCCATGAAGCACATGTGCGCTTGCTCCACTTGCTCATCGTCCGACTCTCCGCTTGAAGAATCCTCGGAGTCGGTGAATGTTGCTCCGACAAGTCCCTTCTTGTACCCCTTTTTGTACTTCTTGGACTTATCGAATTTTGGCGCCTTCCACTTCTCCTTTTGTTTGTTGAGGGGACACTCCGCTTTCATGTGTCCTGGCTTATCGCACTTGAAACACAAAGGAGAGGAAGAGGCGTTAGAAGAACCAAATTTAGCTTTGTTCTTATAGTTACCTTTTCGGAAGAAACGGTTGAACTTCTTGGCCATGAGTGCCATGGACTCCAAGTCTAACTCGTTTTCTGAGTCTTCATCATCGGTTGATGTGGATGTGGATGGAGCGGCCTTGAAAGCAATAGCCTTCTTCTTTGGCTCGTCTTGCTTTAGGTAGGACTTCATCTTTTCCTGCAATTTGAGCTTGCTATCCTTGCGTACCTCGTATGACATTAAAGTACCCATTAGTTGAACTACTGTGTACTTATTCATGTCATTACCTTCCTCGATGGCGAAGGTACGCTTTTCCCAAGAAGAAGGAAGTCCTTCGATAAGCTTCGAACACTTCTCCTTTTTGGTGTAGGATTTGCCGAGAGCCTCTAACTCGTTTATGATGTCCACGAAGCGAGCGTAATACTCCTTCATCTTCTCGCCCTGTTGCATATGAAACATCTCGTAATCTTTGTTTACAACTACGAGTTTAGAGTCTCTTACCCGACTCGTCCCT